>JBCEWB010079226.1:0-12920 GCA_039654565.1 Peronia peronii | reverse complement strand
TCTATCTATCTATCTATCTATCTATCTATCTATCTATCTATCTATCTATCTATCTATCTATCTATATCTATATCCATATCTATATATATCTATATCTATATCTATATCTATATCTATCTATCTATATCTATCTGTCTGTCTGTCTGTCTGTCTGTCTGTCTATCTATCTATCTATCTATCTATTTATATATATACGTATATATGTTGTATTATCTTATAATGGTCCTGGTCATGCTTCGTTTTCTATCTGCTGTTTCCTTTACTCCTCTTTTCTCTCTCCCTCTCTCTCTCTCTTTGATCTAGTTCTTTATGAAGGATATCTCTAAAGTAAACATGTCTATTTGAACGGTATTTAAAGTGGAATTTTTCTCCTTGTTCTTCTTCATCACTGCTACAACAACAACAACTACTACTACTACTACTACCACTACTACTACCACCACTATTACTACGATTACTACTACTATTATTACTACTATAGCACGACTACAATTATTACCACTATTCTACTACCGCTACTACTACCACTACGACTACTACTACCACCACTGCTATTACTACCACTATTTGCAGCTACTACTACTACTACTTCTAACACTACAACCACTCCTTTGACTAATACTACTTCTTCTTCTGTTACTACTAGTATTACTATTACTACCTCTTCCTTTTCTTCCATTCTCTCTGTCTTTCTTTCTCTCTCCCTCTCTCTCTCTCTTCGCCATCATCTCTGATTTACACCACCCAAGTCCTCTTTCATTGACAGGATCATGAACCTGGACAAAACCACCCTGAGTGAGTACGTGGGCAAAGATGGGCGTATCAAAGACACCAACGTGCTGGGCGTCATGACCGCCATAGAGAAAGAGCTCGCTGTTGAGATGAAAGATTACTACATGGTCGAGCTCTCTGTGAGTAACTGGCTTTAACATATTATCATCTTTCTGACCCATGGCCAAGAATGACGTTACTTGAAACGTACCTGTCTAGTGATGAATAAGAATATGATCAATATTGTAATAATAATGTTAGCATGCTATAAACATTAATAATGCGTATAATAATAACAGAAAAATGGTTATGATAACGATAACTTAATAATAATAATTACAATGATATTGACAATAATAACAATGATGATAATAATGACAGTGATAAGATAACATGTAATGGTAATAACAATAATAACAAAAGTGGTAACGAAATATGCCCACAACGTCGATCTGAGAGCAAAATGAACTAATGCTCTTGACGCTCGAATCTATGTAGTGTTATAGGTACATTCTGTTGTCTCCTAACTCATCGATTTCTGCTCTCCGTTGAATGATAGCAAACTAAGCTTATTCATTTTGACTAAATACTGACGTTTTCGGCCTAGTAAAGTTGCAACATCATATCCAAGAGTCTGAGGACTCCTCAAAACTCAGGCAGCTGTTGTTCATTCTGAGACTCAGAGAAAATGATGCTCATCTTTTTAGATTGTGCTAAGGACATGGAGATCGTTCATAATATAATAATAAAAAAAAAAACTGAGACCCGCTGGATGACCCACATAAGAGAATCCGGGATATTTAAATTATACTTATATTCTAAACAGCCCCAACTGAAATTGAAACACACAATAATGCGATCGTATTCTACGGGTTCTAGTAAAACAAGGAAAAACTCTCATTTCATACCGTGGTCAGATCTGTCTCTTTGAAATTTGTTCAGTATTGTCGGTGTCTCATTTTCTGATCACATCTAGTTGAAGTTGAAATGAAAGCTCGGTTACAATCAGTCATCTGGAAAGCAATTTGACTGTAAAACCTGCTCCTAACATTCATTTATTCCTTAACAACACCTTTTTGATATGCTGGAGTAAGTCAACTGCTTTATAAAAACAAACGAACAATTCCCCCCCCCCTCCTCCCCTTTCCAAACAACAACAACAATAGCAACAACAACAACAACAACAACAAAACTGAACTCATAGCCTTCGATAAAACACTATATTTGAAAAGACTGGCTATCACTGGGGTCGCTTTAATAGCAAAGCTTTGGTCACTCCAGTAATTTTGAAGTCGCACAATGACTCTCATAGTAGCTTTGATGGGGCGATTAACCTTTTGGTCATTTTGAGTCGCACTTTGACAATCTGTTGGTGTATGTGTTGTGGCTTAAACGGGAAAATCTCGCTCGAAACGGTCTGCTTGAAGTCACATTTTCCGACGCCCGCATTATTACGTGAACAATGTTTGCAGGGATTCAGTTGGTGTTTTCCTCTCTCGTTAGTCGTTTTGATATCAATCAGACTGTGTTTGTTGGTTTCACTTGGAAAGTGAACACATATTTTCCCGTAATCCGAGTATGTGACCAAAGCATGCAGAGGCTTCATATGAGATTCTCTTCTCTCTCAGACTCGAGCCATTGCCAGGTCGAAGGCGGAAGCCGCGTCTCCGGAGGAGGCAATGCTCACTCGTATCCCATCATTCCGTATTCACCCGTACGCGCCATCCAAGGTCACGCCCAGCACGCTCATGTGAGTATAATAACATTTCCCTTCCTAACTGCATCATCATTTGTATCGTCATCGTCGCCATCATCATTGCTAATCTCTAAGGTTTAGCACAAAAGACATTAATTCAACTTTACCTGAGACATCTTCACAATTTCTGGTGACGAATAACTTCTTAATTCAGCTCTGTCTGAGACAATTTCACCATTTCCTTCCAAGAATAACCTCTTCTCCTCAGATAGCTGCCCGCACATCTATTGCATGCAGATATCCCATTGCATCATTCCGTGAGGATTACATCATAGATTTGTTTGGTGATGCTGCAATTTAATTTTCTCAGACTGTATGGCATCTGTTGCCATCTGTCCTTGTCTTGTTTCATGGAGTTTCTGGTTGATCGTTTCCCAAAACTCCTTATTCTTGTCTTCATTTTTCTAGCCATTGTATTGTAAGAATCTTTCCTAGGTAAAAGTTGATGTAGGTTTGTAGTGTGTGCAATTATCATGGTAGTCGCATGGGTTTATGAACTATACAGTAATACTGATTTCACATAAGAACTCTAATTTGGCGTGTTTCGTTATCCGGCTCTCTCACACGCTACTTTTAGTAACATTACCCACTGGCGACCAGGAGACTCAGTTGCGTTACCAGTAATGACGTGTTGGCTTGTTAGCAATTTTATTAAAAGTCTGAAGAGGGCCTCTTTACACACGACGCTAATTCTTGCGACACATCATTTAAACACATGGATAGACTGAAATTTGTACTAAATTAAGCATGTTTACGTTCTTTGTCTGATACTGAAGGTAAAACAAGTAAGACGAGCATCAAAGTAGTTTTCCATTGGATGTACAGTCTCGTAAACCAAAGTTGTTGAGAATTTAAATTGCTCATCCGTCTGACTGAATACAACAGACAGATACTGCCTTAGATACTGCCGACCGGAAAAGACATACACATTCGTATACAATGCAGAAAACAAAACCAGCAACCAAACAGAAACAAAACAAACAATAAAAAAGAAGGTTATCTATCCCATTCCTGCTCAACCCGGACAGGAAAGAGAAAGATGAGCTGGAGGACGTCAAGTTGGAAGCGATTCTGGGCCACGACGAGGTGCGCGATATTGTCATCAAATCTATGATGGAGAAAGCTCGCCCAGGTAAAAGTCGTAAGCGGTCCCCCTCAGGCCGGTCAGGAGAATCCTCTGTCAGCTCGGAGCCCAGAAAGGAAGTGTCCCATCCTCAGCAGAACTCACCAATCCCAGAGCAGCGAAAAGAGGAAGAAAAGGGCAGCTCATAAAAAAAAAAAAAAAAATCATCCGTTCTGTCTATTGGTGGCAAAGGATTAGCCACCATCTTGATGTTAAAATGGTGCCACCTACATTCAAACAATAACGTATCGTGAGTAGTGTAAAAGGGATTTACTTCCATAGGCTGAAAGGAAGACTCGTTTGTCTACTGGTGGCTCAATTTGACCGTTCTCTTGGCGGTAATAATGGCGCCACAAACTTTGGAAAATTACATCTTAAATCGTTCTTTTTTTTAGCTTAATTTATTTTATATATATAACCTCTAAAGGCGGGACAGACGATTCACATCTAAAAGCGTTAGAGGAGCTCCACCTTTGAAGGCGAGAGATAGGATTTATCTCTTGAGGCGAGAGAGACCATTTATCTTTTCGGCGGAAAAGAAGATCTACCTTTAAAGGCAAGGGAGAAGATTTACCTTCAAAGGTGGGAGAGAAGAACTGGTGGGAACGGAGCAGAAGGTTGGCACTATAAATAGTTATCTGTAATGCTTGGGATTTTCAGGATGACAATGCAACAAATTAATCAGTCGATCGGCAATGGAAGAAATCAGACAAAGAATATCATGAAAAAATTGTTCACTCTTGCTCGCTCTTTCAAATCTTTATTTCCACTTCGCTTCAGTTTGTTGCCTGGCTTGGTGAAATTACAGATTTATAGCAAAAGATACCCAGATAGAAAAGATATCTTTAACTATACGTATCTGTACATTTTTATGTGTATTTATGAAAAGTATATAAATACGCAATTTTCACATAATATGCTAAAATGTAATTCCTGAGAGCAAGATATGTATGTAGTTTCTGATCATACTCCCTGCAGATACCCAGTAGGTAAGATATCTGTAACTTTACCCGTACAATTTCATATGAGTCTATCAGAAATTTCATGAATACGTAGCATTCATTATCTGTTTTGTGCGTCAAGGCAGACGTTATATTCACATGTACTCTCGCGGCTAAGATGTGCACGTATGCAAAGAATGTCCATGCGTATTACAGGGCAAGTGGGAGCGTGTGAACGCGCACTATGTCAAAGGCCCAGAGGTCAGAGGGTTTCACGTTGTCGTCCTGTTTGTCGCCGGCAGTTGTAGAAAGTTAATTCATCCTACCCATTGTTTGTGAAGCTCCAGCCATAATGAAAGTACACATTTGGGAATGGTAGGAACATTCCGAAAAAAACGGATTGCAACATTATCGTCTGAATTCAAATAAAAACAACCACAGACTTTTACAGCACATTTTAATTGCATGAACAAGACAAACAGAAACCAGGATATGAATCCTGAGTATAGATACTTATTTCTTCCGCGAAATAGTATGCTTCCCTAGGCCCTCCTCTTCGCCCCCCCCCCCCACTCCCCCACCCCAAAGGCCCTGAGAGAACACTCACCTCTAAGTAGAACTCTGAGCCAAAATTTTCAAAATCCAATTTCACTCACTCTCTCCTCCTGTCTTTCATTTTGGACTACTTTGCATTTCTCCTTCCGAGAACAAAGAATCTTGTAGTTTCGTAACATAACACAGAAAAGAGCAAGTTGCATACAGCCAGACATTGACGAATTATTTAGCTAGCATGCATTGTAGAAGACAAAGGATTTGGAGTACGGGCCACTGAAAGCTCACATATGGCGCAGGTATGTGTAAACACGCATACATAGTTCAAATCCGATTCCGCACCGCCGGTTGTCTACAACTCCTCCTATTGATAGCCAAAAATAATCTTTATATGAAGTCATATTATCGGTTTGCAGTTAATATTGTGCAAGTGTAGTTTTCAATCCTCTCCAATTTGATTCATTGTCTAGTTCGATGAACTGACACATTAACTTCCACAGACAGCAATAGATAAGATATTCACAACCACGGCTGAAAAACAAGCTTCTAAACGCTTTACCATTGACTCTAGAATGTGCACAGAGAAACAAACAAACTAGAATATTGTTAAGACCAGACGAAGATAAAAAAATTCACGCAAGTGGAAGAGCATTTACGGGTTTGCAGATGACGCAAGAGCTGAGAGAGATGCTTGCAAACTATGCATACAAAAATGTCAGGCAATGTCATACTTTGGTCTGGTTGCAAAAGGTCCTGGAGCTCCATACAAGAGCCAAGTAGGACAGAAAAAAGAAGTAATTGGAGGGCACTGAACAAAAACAGATCGGCAGTGCAAATTTGATGCATGATAGAGGGCGGCGGCACAGGATCTGATGATAAAATGGATGGGGAATGCAGGATTCGAAAAATCCTGAGCGCTAGCCATTACTTGCTGCAGGGCAGTTAATGGGTCTTTTATTTTTCAGTCAGCTAGTTTACTTCCCTTTGCTGGTAGAAGAGATGTAATGCAAAGAAGGACAAAAATCAGTTTTGCTCTTATTATTTGAAATACACAAATGTGACAAAAATAGAAAAAGGATGATGAAAACATTTTCAGCATATGGTGAATTTTTGAACATTTTACCGTTGACATGTTTCAAAAAACAAGAGCGAAGGTGCCGTGGTTGTTGTTGTCGTTATTGCTGTTGTTGCTGTTGTTTTATCCTCTGTCTGGTGCTTATGTTAAACCTCTTGTACGGTAGTAATTTGGCGGATGGTAATAATGGCTCATTGTGATGAAAGAAAGGTCGATCTCAAAGGAATGTTTTCAGACAGCGTACACTGTTCCAGCCTATTCCCGCCATGAAGGGATTTTTATGTTTAAACTTCTTCCCTCGCCTGACTATCATGGCTATCATTCTGCTTTTTCACATTGTCCAATCACATTCTTTCTCACTGGCTGCTGAACTCGGTTCTCACCCCTTTTCTGTTAACTTTATAAGGGAGAAGACCAATAGAATGTTCACTTTGTGAAGAGAGAAAAAGAAGAGCATTTTCATGGGATTTCCCCACTTGTATATCACAAAAACAAATAAAAGAGCTCCGTGTCCTCCGAGTTTTTGAGGTTTCACACGAGAAATTATACTGTGCCCCTACCAATTTCAAATTACATTTATGAGATTCCTCTGGCGTATGAATCATGAACATGACAGACATTCGTGAACATGAGAGATCTATTACTACCTCGGTTAGTAGAGCTCAGCGGAACCGAAATGTATAAAAAGCGAAATCAGATACATTTTTTTGCTCTATGGGTAAGTGTAACGATACGGCCAGATTCGAACCAGAGCGAAAGCCTCAGTGTACAGTCCAACACGCACACACCCACACTGCTCACGCTTTATCAAGTTTATCAGCATCTGGGCCGAGGCTTCTCAACCTATTGTTACCCAGGCCTGGCAACTTTTCCGAAAGTGATTCTCCTATTTTCTTCAATAATTTCAGCTTTCGCTCTATCTCACTAGAGTATGGAGGAGAAGATATCTAGCTCATGGTGATAAAAAGAGCTTAAAAAGAATACATTAATTACGTCCCACCTAAAACAAAGACCCTTTTCTTTTTAACAAATTGAGCCTATTCCAGTTTTGTTTGTGTCTTTGTACATTTTGTGTCAGTTGTTCTGTTGTTTCTCCAGATTCTGAAGTTGTTAAAATCTCAATTTTAACAAAATGTACATGTAAATAGATCTATATTCAGAATGCGTATTTGATTCCACGACTAACTTGGGTTGGGATCCACTGTTCTAATGGGTCTGGCTATCAGTTCTACGGTGAGTTTCGTACTCGCTGAGTGATAACTGCCAGCCTGCAGCTTCTCGTGGCTCAGCCACTCGCTGATGTGACTGAGTCATGATGGCAGTCTGGTCCAGAACAGAAGCTGGGAAGCAATAAATGGATTTCTCACCATTACCACTGGGTCTCTCCGACACAGAGAAAAGAGCTAGATGCAACGATATATTATACAGCTTTGCGGTTAGTAGTGCTCATTTTAGAGCAGGGCGTCGATGAATACATACAGTCTATTGTGAATTGTTTGTAGCGAAATGCATGTAAACAAAAACATTGTTCCTCATTCATTTAATACTAGACCTACATCATACCAATTTGGAAAGCTCAATGAGGACATTGTAGATGCAGCTTTTGCTAACGTTTTTCCCATAATAATAGGGTTAATACCATAGCTTGACCAGGCCAGGATTGAAATGCTTGGAGAATAGCTGTAGTTCACTATTTAGATCTTCATTCATACAATATATCTCTCGCATAATCAGTTTGTTTCCGGAGTCCATCTTGAGAATAATGCAAGAATATAACATACAGATGTTGATTTCACTATGCACCGAGATAAAACGTGGAAACAATTTTTAACGGTAGTAGATCTATGCCTGACTGTCCTGAAAACTACAGAACGATAGTGACAGAGAAGTCTGCCCAAAATTGCGTGTTGATGACGCAGCTGGCTCTCCAGTTAAGAGTAGGCATTCAAAATGCAGAATGATCATTCTCATTAATTTACAGACAATGGAGAAAGATGTCTTCGTCCTTTCAGGCCCGTGGAGTCAGAACCCTGTAAACCTGAAATAGATATGTTGGGTCTGATGTCGGCAGTGTCTGTGGCGAGACTGATAATAAAATAGATGCAGGTCTGGGGTCTCCATATATGAGCAAAATATTTCGTTCAGGTGATAGAACGATTATTGTTTCTACTTTCCGTGGTGGATTCGCTGCGTGCACCAGACAAGGTCTCTAACGTGGCTGATATGATTACCTTCCCAGAATGCTGCCTATTCAACTGTTGAAAGTGATGGAAATTAAAGAGAAAGTAGAAATGAGGCAAAGTATGCTGAATCACTGTGATCAAGGGGGGAAGATTGAGTGTGGGAAGGGGTGAGGTGGGAGGGTGGACTTAGGCTCTTGAATCGCTCCTATTCAAACATTCTTCTCTTTGTAGAAGATCGCTATCTTTGCCCTGTTTCTGCACTGCTTGTGTTTTCATATTTCTGAAAAGACGAACGTTTTTGTCTTTTATGACATATGTTTTACAGTGTATGTGCTCATAAGCACAGAGTCTTTGTTATTAACTAGAATATTTTGCTACTTTAGTATTTACATTAAACAATGTTTCACGAAAACAAATATGCTTTATGATCTTTTTCTTTATCCAAAATGTTTCTGTCTTTTGTTTTGACTGTGTGAGCACAAAAACGCAACAAAATTATTAGAGAACTATTGCTATCTAAATGAAAAATGAAAATGATACTTATAATCTTCAGATAAAACCTATCTATGATCAATCTCTAGGCCTATATGTGCGGTAAGAGCCATAAAAAGCAACTGGAGTTTATTGAAACCAGACACAATATTTTCTTCTTCATGATGCGAGTTGACCTTTGGAAGTATTGATAAAGTTTTGTCCACTGACTGATAGAACTTTCTGTGTTACCCACGCCTACTTAAAAGAATGAGACCGGTGGGGAGTGGCATTGAAATCTCAGGAACAGACTGGCTTTGTTAAGTTTAAATGTTATGTGTGAGAGAAAGACAGTGTTACAGAGCTGCGTTGATTTCTGAGAAACTGATGACCCCATCTTTTTCACACCATCTACCTGCCTCTAGCAGTTCACCCAACTATTTCTTGCTCTTGTGGCTGAAAGATCGTGAGTACGGTAAAATCGTCCTCTTAGAATGACACGTTTTTGCCTTCACATATTGGTTGGATGAGGTTAAACTTACAGTTGCACACTACGTCTTCAAGCCTCCTCTATAATATAAATAAGTAGCTAGCTAATCTGGTGTGTAATTTCTAAATATCAATTAAGAAAAAAATAAAAAGAAACGTGCGATAGCTCTAGCTGATGGAAAGAACATGTAACACTTCTCAATCCTCAATTTTTCGAAGATTGATTCAACGAAATACGATTTTTTGTTATCATTATTATTTTAAGGTGACAACCAAACGCTACACAGCAAGGGCAGAACTAGTGTCATACTAACAGCGACATCAGCAGGTGGGATGGTCAGCGATTGAATGATAACAATAAATACAAAATAATGATGATGACAATGGTGGTGAGGCTCTAAATGACAAAGAGCCAAATGCGCCGGACAGCTTGGCGCTTCAGGAATTTTCACCGCTTTTAGTTTGAGCGTTTAACACTAGGGTATTGAGTAAATTGTCCTCTAGCAGTCCCTTACTTGATATTCAAAATATTTCTGCTGAAAGGTGATAAAATTAATGCTGAAGGCAAAGAACCAAAAACGTTCGCAAATTTGGCCTGTTCCGTCAATGTATCCAGTATATAAACCATCGATTCTCAAGACTGTTATTTATTTCTTTGTTACCAGTCGACAGTCCATGTTTCAACTTGTAAGATATTTCTGTAAATTGATGATGAAAGCAGAGTTGATGATAGAACAATATGTCTAATGATGATGATAAAACAGTTCTCTATTTGGTGGAGACTTAGAAAAGTATCAGTAGGATAAGGCGATTAGGCTCAAAATAGACTTTAATATGAGCAGATTGAGAAACAGGATAAACAACGTAATGACTTTGTTGTGTAAAGAAATGTATCGTGCGCTTTAATGTTTTATATAGTTTGCTGCAAACTGTCATTGATTCTAACACATCTATGAATTATACATCTATTAATTATTCCGTATTGGAATTGAAATCGATATTGATAGAAACATGCTAGAATAAATTCAAAAATGAGCGGGCAGTACTCACCCACGAAAGAGCAACCTTGCTGCTGCAACCACCGAAATTTTGAATTGTAAGCGGTTCCCTTGACACAATTTGATGCCGGGCCCACGCGCTAAAAGTCCGTGACTTTGAAATAGGACCGGGCGATACCCTTTCTGTGGGTACTTAATGCATGTTTGTAATCGAGTCTTTACGTGAGCTTGGGCATTGCAAAACAGGGGGCGAATAAGGAGCCTGATAGGTTTGTAATTTTCTTATGCAATTCACCTGCAAGTACTACTTAAGAATTAGTAATATTGTAGAAGTAACTGACTATACATTTTGAACGTTATTCATGCTGTAAACGCTCATGAATCAATCAGTAGTCTTTTGCAACCAGGTGTTCCTTTTCCAACAATCAAATTACATCCTAGGGACAATAGTCAGTGCTAAATCAATAAGAAATAACAGCCTTGATTACTGAATATTGAGTTGTTGTGCTTACGTGAACTAATTAAGTTATAAGAATCAGTATTATTAGTCGCAACAGATTTATCTAAACTAGTTTGTTTAAATGAAAAACCGTCGAAAAAACGAGCTCTTTGTTAGCTATTTGGTTCATGAACAATGCACAACTTTGAAAACCACAACTCTCTCGAACTCAGTTCTGATTTTTATGCGTCTTCACAGATCCAGCATTATTATGCCCATGTGTATGCACATGTTTGTGTTAGTTGAGTGACTTTTAGCTCCAGACTTCATGCACATGAATAATAAACTTGTTTTGGATTGGCCTTCACTCACATAGCAGACGCCGGAGACAGACAAGTGCACATAGGATAGGTGAGTGAGATAAAAAAAGGACAGAAAAAGAATGGGGGAGAGAGAAGGGCAGACAAAAGAAGAGAGGAGAGAGAGAGAAAGAAGAGAGAAAGAGTATTAGAGATGAGACGGAAGAACATAAAAGGATCTGCATTTGAGTTTGGGGCTGATTTGACAGAAAAACAAACAACAATTTAAAGTGATTAAAAGAATGAAATAAAAGAAGAAACCGGGATGGACAGAACTAAGTAGGCAACGATAAAACAAGAATAAAGGAAGGAAGGACGAAAGACAGAGGGACTGTACAATATCGCCGCCTCCAGAGAAAAGCCAGTAGTCGAGTTTGAGAAGTCAAAAATACCCGAGTTCCGCGTGAGGCTTGGCTTCAGACACGAGCAGATAGGGAGGGGCGGTGCAGGCTGTCTGTCGGGGTAAAATAAATATAGGCAAGAATTTTTTGTCTTATCACTCATACCCGTTTCTCTCTCTCTCTCTCTCTCTCTCTCTCCCCTCCCCTCCCCCCTCCCTTTTCTCTCCGTCTTTCACCCCACCTTCTCTATTCCCTTCTTTCTCTATTACATTCTCTCCATCTCTCGCGGATTCTCCGGCTCTCTCTCCGCCCCGCTCTCTTTCTAACTTCCTTTCTCTCCTTCATTTTCTCACTTGTTTTTTCAACTTTCTCCCCTCTCGCCTTTCTCCCTTTACTAGATGTTCAAGTCAGCAAGTTTTATGAAGATAGCGCGTTTATGAAGTTAGCTGCATCAACAGCAGAGCTGTTGTAGGAGCTGATGATGATTGTGGTGTAGGAATGACGAAAGAGTTTGAGAGCAATGATTGATCAATGATACATTACCACTCTTGAGTTTTGGGGAAATACTGACTTATAATTATAAATCACAGAAAGTACAAGATATAACATAAACACATTCAGAAATAGGCCTAGATAAATTTTTCTGTCTCTCTTTTTCTCTGTTCCCATTCGCTGTTTTTCCATTTTCTCTACAGAATGCTTCCCTTGATACCTGACCATGAACTATGCTAGCAGATGTTACTGTCTAAATACGTTATCAGCGACTGCATTTGATCACAAAACAGACGACATGGCCATCACATGAGAAGGCCGAACGGCTTTCCTAAACAAAACTGTATGCTGCAACTTTTACATCAGTGAAGAAAAAAAAAAAAGCCTAGACAGCGGCTTGAAAAAAAAAAAGTCTTTTAAGAAATTGAATAGATTCTATTCTCAAAGAACATATACGATTTTGTGACGCAGTACCCGATAAATTTGGTATTAAATTATTACCATCAAAGAGAAGGAATACTAATTACCTTAATGTTCGGACAGATCTCTTTTTATTTTTTTCTTTTAGACAGCGATAAACTTCTGTTTTGCACTCAGCTAAGAGGTCGAAATGTACCGAAAGAAGGCGCTTAAGAATCCTTATAATATCTGTATACACCATTTGACTCTAACAAGATCGGCCATGTCAGAGGGTCAGGAAAGGAGAGAGAAAGAGGGCACTTGACAGACAGCAGAAGTGAACGCACATCAGAGACATTTCCATTTCCACTGCGAATGCTATCTATCAACTTTCCTGTTACATCAGTGTAATTCCTAAGAATCCATCCATCCATCCATCCATCCGTCCATCCTCCCATCCATCCATCCATCCATCCATCCTCCCATCCATCCATCCATCCATCCATCCATCCATCCATCCATCCATCCATC
>JBCEWB010079215.1:0-12920 GCA_039654565.1 Peronia peronii | reverse complement strand
AGATAGATAGATAGATAGATAGATAGATAGATAGATAGATAGATAGATAGATAGATAGATAGATAGATAGATATGCGGATTTTAATTCCCCATTCTGTCCGGAAAAGATTTCTCTTGTGTCTAGTCAGGCAGAATGAGTCGTAGGTCGCTGGACTCAAACGAAGAGTCAGGGGTTCAGTGTGATCAAGATGATCTGATATCCATGTTTTTATGCTGCAGAAATTGAAGGAACATTCATCTCTAAATAAGAAAATATGACCCTGATGGAGAGAAAATAAGTGAAGACACTAGTGGAAAAATCAGATAAGTCGCATTTTTGTGAAAAATGAGTTATTGCTCCGACGTTATAAAGCTCACCGCTAAGATTTGCTAACCAGAACAATCATTCGGAAAAACCAGGCTAGTTCCGCTAAAAAGAGAGTTTTTAAAAGAGTATACAGTGAAAATCAATAAACTTCTAAACTTTAATTTCTGTTTTGCTCCCTTTGTAGAAAATGTGACATCTTGTTTTTCCACTGGAGTCTTCAAGTGTGTCAGGATGTCACCTTAAGGTGAGTATATAAATTTATGTGATGAACGGTTCATTTTGCCGATTTATCTTATGAGTTTAGCCGGTGCTGGAGATCACACCCTCTCTCTTCAATTTGCAATATCTCTGGCTAAAATCAAAATAATTCAAAACTTTTTTTTTTCACCACATGAAAATGTATGACTGAAGATTTTACTTGATGGTAATAATCAATTTGCTGGAAAATTGACTTAAGACACATTTTGACTGGCTACAGGACATTTATTTATTTATTTTGTGTGTACTTTTTTTAACGGTCACCAGAATGTTTATTCCGACAGCTGCACATATCAGGGCCCTTTAGTCTCCGGACAGGTGACAATCAAAGGGTTAAAGGAGTGCGTTGAAATTCAGAAAAAAAAATAGAGAGTTAACGCAGATACTGGCATGGGATAGTTGTTAAGCTGAGGGTAATCCACTTTAATCCAAGCAGATTTCCAGGTACACCTGACCCCGGGGTATCCTGTTTCAAAAGGCTGACACAGAAATATTGTTGGATTGGGACAACCTAAAAATAGCTGTCATCAATCAGAACCCACGCAATTTAGCATTATCATCCTCTGTTACATTTATCCGTAATTAAGCGAACGACTGTGTTAATCAAAAGTTTAGAGATTTGTACTGTTTGAGAGTCGGCAAGTTTCTGAAATCAAAGACTTGGATTTAAACTATTCCTTTGTAGGATTTGTATAAAGTTCTATCAGGTCTATTGAGTCTATCTTGTTCCGATATTACATGTGGTGTAATATTATGTTTTACGGTGATATCTCCAATCAACTGTAGGAGAAATTTTCTTATGAGCCCGAAATAAAGTTAATTCTTATCTTATTTTTTGTTATCTTATCTTATTTACAGTCTCTTCTCTTGTCTTATCTTATATTATTTGATCTTATCTCACCTCATCTCACCTGGGTTTTATTTTATATCATCTTGT
Organism: Peronia peronii; assembly: GCA_039654565.1. Classification (NCBI taxonomy): domain Eukaryota; kingdom Metazoa; phylum Mollusca; class Gastropoda; order Systellommatophora; family Onchidiidae; genus Peronia; species Peronia peronii. The sequence goes on along the minus strand of JBCEWB010079215.1, from coordinate 11,418 downwards.
CTTATTTTAACTTACCTTAACTTATCTTAAGCAAAGATCAACCTTGCCAATAAGCTTCCAGTATGCCATTCTATCACCACAAATCGCGAAAAGCTGCCCGTTGTACAGACATCCTTTTTCGTAAACGTTCATTTCTCTCAGGCATCGATGATTTTCTTTACACAATCCACAACAAGAAAATGATGCAATTTGCTTGTCACGATTTTGGATTTGCACAACAGATACCGCAAAAGAATAATAGTTCGTGCCAGATGTCAGAGAAATTTAATCGGCAATGGGTCGAAGTATTTTCTGCCTACCTTATTTGAATCGTCGTACAGAGGAGAATATTCGTTATCTTAATATCACTCATGTCAATTCTTTCACAGTCACCTCATTGTCACAATGAAAAAAAGATATTTCAGAGACGAGTTCTCCTTTCTTCCTTGTTCAGCAACGCTTCTATTTACCTTGCATTGTTTGTTTGTCTTAAGCCTTTCAATCCAAAGAAAGTAGGATTATCTCGGCTTTTAGAAGCTGCCAATTTTTGATGAGAAATTTTGTGGATAGAAATTTGGAATTTGGAAATTTTGCCCGGACACCGTCACGCAGCCTACTCTTTCATCGATTTTGAACTGGCAAGGGTTCATTAACGTGCGTAACGTACACACGGGATCTCCGAAATATATTCGCTCTTATCCGAGAAGGCTAGATATCGGTCTTCCCTACCCACAGGAAGCCAGGGGGCCGTTGAGTCACTGAAATAATGCGGGTTTTCGATCTTCGTGTCCTTCTATCCCCCGATGCAGAACCCGTTTTCTCCGTGAGCAGACGCCAAACCACAGAGCCATTGCGTCCCCCATTTATCTTGCATTAACCAGGGTGATTTCTTTAAATCTGAGATCGGTCTCAAAGATTTGCTGTCACAAAATCACGTCTTGTATGTTTGAAAACTTATCACATTAGATCTGGATTTACTCGTCTTGTTCATGGTAAAGTATAAAGAACATTTTATTCCACGTCGAATTCGATACAGCTGCCAAGTTTTAATGTGATATAGACACAAATCACATGTTGAAAAATTCAAACGAGTGAACATGAAGGGAGCAATTTAAACATCCATTAACATCAATATCGGTATTGGAACTCAATTTCACTCTAGGATAATTTTGTGTTATTTGTTATAACGAACTGTTCCATTTCCAAGCCAACATTTTGTTTATTTAATGAGCAGAAAGTCAACAAATAGCGGGACAAAGAGTTATTGGTCTTTTGTCCTTGTTGTTTTTGTTTTGTTTTGCTTTGTTGTGTTTCAGTTATTGACAAATGAAGAACTGTTTTTTTTTTCACTGGCATGGATAACCAAGACAGTATCACAGTATATGCTTGCAATTTATGACAGGAGGTTTTTTTTTTTTGTGATTCGGGCAGAAAGTTGAATACGAATGTGAATGTGTGTATGGTCCTGTGCGCCAATGATTAAGTCCAGTCTAACAATACTTCATCCATTTGTGTGGGATTTGAAGCTGAAATCTGATGTACACAGGCGGCTGCACATTGGACATAAAGATAAGACGCTTTGCAGATTTTGATCTTAGCCCTTCTCAGTAGGCCTTTTAACTTAATGCGGGTGGTATCCCGTGGTTCTAACCTTCAGTGCTGCACGTCTTTGTAACTTGACTGTTCTGCCTTTCTTTTTTATAACCTGTCGTTTCCCTGCGAATAGGCTGTCCTGTCCTTCATTCGGGCCTGTTAATGGCCATAGTTTTTCATTGTTCTTCATTGATATCAATTCTATATTTCCACTTGTAAGGGTAAATATGGATGAATGAGATAATAATATTTGAAAATAATAAATAAATCCGAGGCATAATCGGAGTCAGTCTGATAGTTAATGTTGGAGTTTATTTAGCCACTTTCGGACCACTCAATGGTAGGTCTAATCTGCCCAGAGGGTCATCCATTGATCTATATTTTGTCACTTGTCAAACATAAACTAGGTCCTGAGAAACATTTCACAGTGGGCAATTGCAACACATTTGCCTCAGGTCAGTCTCTGGTGCAATAGTGCATGAAGTTTTATGACAGAAATTAATCATTCACACAGAAAACGATCCTCTCTGAAAACAATATGATAAAAGAACAGGACAACTTGTTTGTCAAAATCTTGTATCGTTTATTTGCTTTTTTTCTTCACATAAACAAGAGAGCAGAGCAGACACGGAAGTCAAACATTGGAATGAACAAAAACAACAGTGTATTGTTACATGTCATCAATTTCAATATGAAATCTTAAAACACAATTAATGACTTATTATCTACGCTACTCAGACTATTGCACATTGTCTATGATATTCTAAGAATCAGAGGTAAGTAGGTCACGTCTGACGTCATAACTACTATACAGTGGAGAACCAATCACATAAACTCCGCTATATTCGATATGTCTTCATTAATCCATTCTTTTCTCTGATCTCAACACGGTTTGAAACTCACAATCATAAATATGACTGTTGAAGGTGCACTTTAACAGTCTGCATACCAAAAATTGAAATTATCGATAGGTGACTTGACAAGCAGCTTTCTAAAACGTATAAAAACTTAGCTATCACCATCACTCAGAAATCATGGGCTGTAATGATGTCCATTAAATGTACGTTATTTTTACAAGCTTAGACTGACTGAAATCGTCATTGCCGTTAGCTGTTCGCCTATAGATCAAAATTAAGCAGATCTGTTTAACATTGGATATGGAAAAAATAGTTCATTTTCTATGTTAACGTCAACCCATCTTGACTAATACAAATGCGCTTATGTTTGACGCGGTGATGGTTGTCCACGAATAGTGAACAATAAAAGGAGAGCGCTATTCGCATATTATGGGCAAAGCTACATGTCTATGCGTGGCAAGGGAAAAAAATTAGGGCCTATACAATGGAAGGACAATTTCAACGGCACTGGCCATAACATTTGAAGTATTCTTCCCAACATGTTACTTACCACACAAACATATAGCCATAGGGTGATTTTTATCATCGCATCGTGACAACTAAATCGCACTAGGAAAAAAAAAAATATTCAGATGCTCGACATGCGGACAGCGAACGGCAGCGACGATATACATGTACAATACAGATCTATTTCTCATGCTATTTTGGCAAGAGCGGAATCTTTTGTGATCCCATCTGTGTCACCTTACTTTGCTTTTGTTTCAGATATAGGGCCGGCCTATTTGTTGTTTAATTTCAGTGGATTTTTAAAAAAAAAGTGCTCTCTGCACCAGGAACCTTCTTTGTCTTTTATCAATCACAATAACAAAAATATTTATGTTTAAAGCTATGGTTAGATGACACGCACTTCACATTTTGATAGAAATATCATAATAAAACACATTATTGCGTCCAAGTTCCCATTTTCCCGCTCTTTATGAGCAGAAATTCAGCGATGCGATTCTTATTATTATTATTGTTGTCATAATTATAAATGTCACTGTTGAAAAGTTACAAAAAAGAAATTGTACACGGGTGATTACTATGCATTGGTGAAAGCGTACAAAATATAAGATCAGCATTTACATATCGAAGAGCAAGTTTGATGATTGAGGAAGTCAAAAGGTAGTCCTCTCAAATATTGCACAGGAGAAGATAAAGTGTTTTCATATGAACATTATTATTGCACTCTTGAATGAGTGAGTACTTGTCCCCCTCAGAGTCACTGGCCTGTCAGTAGATAATTATACGGGATGCTGTTCAAAACTATCTGCATATTTATATGCCTGTGCGCGTGTTGATGGAGTCATATAAGTGCTGAGTGTGAGTGAGTGCAAATTAGATATATTTGTGAGCTTATGTGTGTAGGTATGTTTGCTTCTATATAATGTATATGGATCTGTTGGTATATGTAACATATAGTTAGCGTGTAAGACATATGTAAATTTATAGGAGTGGACACATATGAAATACAATGTGTAAACTGCATTTGAATTTTGACCAAGTGTATGCGATTTCTTTTTACACGAATATGTTACTATGAAAGCAATGTTTATTATATCTGTATGCCCACGTCCCTGTCGTTGCTTACGCCAATCCATAATATATATGTAATGTGTGTTTGTGTGGTGTTATGTGTGTACCGGAGATAACAGATCTCAGATTGTGAACGTCAATATTGGACTTGGTCATACTGCTGCCCTCGCTATCTACTTCGTGTAGGCTATTCTATATATTGGTGCTTTATGGACTCGACTGACCAATTTACAATGCAAGTATTTCATAACAGTGAGACGACACTGGTCTGGAAATCTTCGCACGACGCTGTAACGCTTATCTCAGACCCGTGTTTTCACAGAGGACAAAAAATCTTTACACAGCTGCACTTAAAAAAAAAAAAAGTTCTCTTATGAGTTTTTTAAAAATTTACTACAGTTATTGATTATTTTTGTTGTTTCGTGAAGATTTGAAAATCCCTTTTTTGATTAAATTTGGTCGATACAGATGCAGTGAGACTGGTCTCCACCAAAAGACAAAAGACAAAAGACAAAAGTCAAACGATTGCAACAAAAACCTCACCATTTTCTGGCTTTTTATGCCAAGCAATGTTAAATGGCAACCAATTGACACCAGTATATATAGTTTGTATTGAATGGACGATAGATAATTTCTTGTTTCAGTCATTTCTCGGTAAAGAAATAAACTGTCAGCCATAACTTCAGTCTGTATAGGTAGATATCGTAACATCATGTTTTTAAGAATCAACATTTTTAAGCAGCTAAAGACAGGAACTATAATATTCTGGGAATCTTGGAATGTTCACAATATTGCACAGGTTGCTGTCAGAAAATAATAATAATAAAATTTAATATGAATACATTCGTCTCTCTCCCCCACCCCTTCCCCCTTTCAACCTCGCCTCATCACTCTACTCTATACCTTCTTCCTCACACGCGCTACTAAGATCATGTGCCAAGCAAGGTGAAGGTTGTTTAGTGCACAACAGTCACTTCTATGGGAAGCTCATGCAAAATATAATTATTATTGAATTTGGGCCAGTGAGCTCGTCATCTGCTCTTATTCTTAACTAAAGCATCAGCTGTTAGAAAAACAGTATTATGCAATAAGGCGGTTGAAATCAGTCTGCACATACACATACATCATGTGAAAACATCAACAAGAGTGGACTTGGATAATAAAAAAAAGTGGTCATTTCATTGACCAGCAGTGGTCAAGGGTGGAATGCGAACTGTTCGCCAGCATGTGTCAACCAATGCATTGTGACAGATAAGGCCATCTCAGGGGTGGGGATAGGGGGCGGCAGGCGCGGGCAGGGGACAGGGGAAGAACTGAAGGCATACAGCAGCAGGATAACATAGGTGCAACCGGAAAGTAACATAATAAAACATAGTAACCATTTCCTATCTATAAACGTCTCGCAACACCGTTTCACCAATGCTCATTCTATCGTCATCTCTGGTATATAGCAGCTGCATACATGGATACAGCTGCTCAGAAACACAACAGTTACTATCTCCGTCGGCGGCTCTCTCTATATCTCCCTGCTTTTAGCATGTTATCATGTCTCATCTTGTCTTCCTTTCTCTCTCTCTCATACTCAATCATTCTTTTCTCTCTTAGAAACATAACCTCGCTGTTCTCTCAAAATATATTCCATCTCGTCCTCTTTCTATCTATCTCTCAATAATTTCTTTCCCAAAAAAAGACTGTAATCTGTTATATCTATCATCTTGCTCTTCATCTCGCCTTCTCTCTCTCTCTCTCCTTCACTCTTTTTTCTTTCTTTTCAGCGTATCTCTCTCCTCCTGTGTTCTCCTTCTAATATGAATCTTGCCCCAATCTCTCTCTTTCCTTTTGGTTCTATCTCTCACTCTTTCTTGCCTAACTCCCTACCACACTATTTAAAACCCATAGCTATGGTATACAATTGTGCAACAGTCTGATAATACTCAACAACACGTGCATACGACTGCAGAGAGCAGACTCACAAACCAAGAAACAAACAACTATTTAACGAATCTGGTGTTCCTCAGAGTCTACTAGTGGTCTACAGGATGTGGTCAGTAACTACGAGTATCACACTGGCCTACAGGTCAGCAAGGTGGTCCAGGCACTGAGGGTCATGTCAGTACTGCTGTCGACGTTTCACAGCTTGACCCACAAACAGACAAAAGTCATGCTGCCATTTTACGACTAATCATGAAAGTGCCAAATTGAACCAAACAACATATCAATAGATCTAACTTCAACTCAACATATTTGAAATCCTGTCCTGCGCTCCATGGCCTGAGTTAAATCACACAAATACCTATCCATCATAGTATAATAAAAAGACTAATCCTGTTCTTTATTTGCGCCTTACAGAACTTAAGACGCAATCTGAGAGTAGCCACTCTTTCTTGTTCAAAAAGACATTTTCATGAGGCCAATATTCAACACTTACTCCAGCTTTACTTCACACGTTCAGACCGAAGATACTGTTTTGATTACACAGCAATAGCTAACAAAACGAAAGCAAAAATATCATAAAACAAAGTTCTACATAACTGACCTTGATTTACATCTATCTAGACGTCATATGATGACGTCATATGATGACGAATTAAGCGCTGCCTTAATAATAAGGAAATAAGACTTTAAAAAATGCTGATCTATTTTCTAGTGAGTGACGTGTGGAAGGTGCATTCTTTTATTTTCGCTCTACAAAAAATGAAATATTCTTCTTTCATAAAATAGCTTCTCTTGAGCCGGTGAGTATATTATGTTAATATGGTGGCCCGGAAATAAAAAAGTCGTCCATAAAAGAATCAACTTGTAGAAACATATTTTTACTGCAATTACAGCCATTTAGCATTTAAACGATCTTATTCACAGCAGCTTTTGAATATCAATTTACAAAAAGTTATTATTGTCTAATTGTTTTATAAATGTTGACTGCTCAATTCAAGCTCTTAATGTATTTTTATCGTGAAATTAATGAGAACCATATTGTTGCTATTTTTTATTTATTTTTTTTTTATCTCACTGCACAAAACTAAACAATAATTATGTCGGTAACAAATGAGTCTGTTCACCAGTCAGAGACAGGATGGTGTGAGTTTCTTGTGGGCTGTCAGCATGTCCTAGAGGCGGTCAGCTGTAAGAGGATGACCTGTCGGTTCTCTGTGGGGTGACATTTGTTGATGTGCCTTGTCAGACCTGGCGAGCTGTGGAAGCGGTTGCTGCAGTACTTGCACGAAAAGATCTCCGCCACGTGAGCTGAGCGCATGTGCTTGTCCAAGGCAGTCTTGCTGGTGAAGGTCATGCCGCACGTGCTGCAGGTCAAGTTCAAGGTCAGCCCGTGGGTGAGGGCCTCGTGTTTGAGCCGGGCGGACTGACTGACGAACAGTTTGCCGCACATAGCACAACTGCTCATGTGTTTCTGATCTCCTCTTGCGGTACCATCGACCTTTGACCCATTGTGGTTGCTGTTGTCTGGTTGGTTCCCACAGGCACCCACAGATTCAGCCGTGACACCTGTCTCCACCTGAGAGTCTACTGAACTCACCAAACTGCCCTGTCTTTTGTGCTGATTTTGCATGTGTTTTCGCAGGTAAGCCTGTCTCTGGAAGCGCTTGCCGCATTGTGGACATTCTACCTGAGGGTGGACGGGGTGGCCTGGATGAGAACTTAGTTGTTGATGCTGTTGTTGTTCTTGTTGTGGTGATGGTGGTAGTTGCTGTTGTTGTGGAAGTCTGAGTAGTGGTGGAGGTGGTAGCAATGGTGATGCTGGACGTTGGTACCTATCCCCAGGCTGGGTTAGATCAAGAGGTGGAGATGAACAAGTTTGAGAATAACTCGGCATCTCTGATTTGGGACTGATGTTGTTCTCAACACGTGAGTCTTCTAAGGCCAGTTGGTGGTGAGTCTGGAAGTCTGTCTGGCTTGGTGGACGTTTCTTGACGACTGCGTTGGGAATATTGCACTGGCTGTCTGAGATGAGTGGTGTCATGATAGTAGTGGTGGAGGTGATGGTGGTGGTCTGCTGAGGATGCCGGTGATGCGAGTTTAGCACCTGCAAAACTAGGGACCGCTCTTCAGGTGTCAAACTACTGCCGATGCTTAAGTCAGAGCTCGTTTCTGAAACGGTTCTTGCCATTTCTATTATAGTGCCATTATCTTTTTTAACCTGTTCAGTAGACGGCGTTGCTGTTGTTGTTGTTGCTGTTGTCGTGTATCGGTTGTGGTCCGGTTCATATGCGGATGCTGCGGGAGCCTGGACACTGATATTAGTATGAGCGCCTGTCTCGAGTTCAGCGTTTGGACTTCGCTGCCGGAGAAATGGAGAGGCTGATCGGTCGTTGCCCATACTGACTGCCATATGTACCTGTGATGGCAAGGAAGACGGACGGTCACCACCAGAAACCTCTACGTCAGTTCTATGTGGAGATCTATCCATTTGCTCATCATCGTTGTTATGTAATGACGGGGACGACGACGACAATGACGTCATAACCACTGCAGGTCCAGTGATCTCCTTTCCATTACTGACGCCACTTCCGGGTTTGGGCGCGATCTTTTGATTGGCTGTGTGGACTTTGCTGGTGATGCCGTTGGCATTTTTAGACTGACCATTGCCTCTCGGCTTGTGCCATCGCCTATGACTGGCCAGATTTGCTGGACAATTGAAGACTTTTTCGCACTCTGGACATCGGTACTCTACGTGCACGATACGGGAACACCTGCAAAAGAAAGGCATACACCTTAGTCAGAGAGACGAGTACAGTCAATCAGCCTAACATCACGAGTATATCCAGAAAAAAAGGCACAATATCTACATCTCTGTTAGTGTTACAATTCCTTTAGTTATCTCCAGGAAAACAGAAACAAGTCGTGCCAAATATTATGTGACGTTATTGCTCTATATCAATGCTGTGCCCAAAGGATTTTGTGATTTCTACAGTAATTGGCGTTTGTCGGCGATTGAATCAAAAAGTTTGATAACAAAAACGCCGGAAATTTTGGTCGTCAAATAATCACATGTTGCACTCATTGGAAGTTAAAGCAAAGAAAGAAAGAAAGAGAGAGAACGAGAAAGAGAGAGCGAGGACGACTTTGCACCTCAGTAATTATTTTCAATTCGCACCGCGAACCCACTACAGCAAATGATCTGCCTGTCTACTTATCCATACTCAGATTCCATTTAACCCTCCAATATATAATACACCTTTTTTTTTTTTAAAGTATGATAGAATAACTAAAAAAAAACAATGTTGGGCACCAGTGGGCCTATAATGAGAGTATTAAATTGGTCATTAGTAAACATCTGCGCTTTATAATAATCTTCATGTAAATTCTTCAAAATTTCATTCACGTGCAGCCAGTTAGACCTGGTCATGTTTGTTATGTCGGGTTATAGAGGATTACACATATAGACTTGAAAGAAATCTGTAGTACACTATCTTGCGTTTTATTATTTTCTCCTTCCAGAAGGAATACACTAGCCTCCCCTTCTTCCCCATCCTCATCACCATCCAAAAGCAACAAATATCAGTAGTCAATTAGTATCCAATAATAAGGCATAGTCCGCTATCCATTGGCCAGTCAGCCATAGGCCGAGGTCTTGAATACTAGGGCTTACGTCATGACTGACCTAGATGGTTATGTAGAAAAATTCTGCGGTTCCTCCCACGTTGAAGAGAATTCGTTATTAAACTGGGCTAACATCTGGTGCCAGATTTATGTTATGTCAAACTCGTTCTAGTTTGGTGACCTGCTTAATTCTGTAATGTTATTCTGACCTTTTCTAATGAATATGCATCAGCTCTTCATTTGATGCGCTTACTCATCTTAATAACTGTGTATCTGTTAAATTCCCTCTCCCTCTTCCATCCTCCCGTCGGGGGATTACCGTGGCCATGTGGTTTGGTGTCTGCTCGATGATCAAAACAAAACTCACGTCGTAAGGTTGTGGGTTCGAATCGAAGGTCCTCTCACCGGAGGATGGGAGGACACGAAGATCGAAAACCTGCATGTTTTCAGTGACTCAACGATCCCTTGGGTAAGGGAGCCCGACATGTAGCCTTCTCGGATAGGGACCAATATATTTGCCCTTGTGTACGTCACGCGCGTTAAAGAACCCGTGACAATTAAAAATCGATGAAGAGTAGGCGGAGTGCCGCTGTCCAGGCAAAATTTCTAAATTCCAAATTTCTACCCACAAAAATTCTCACCAAAAAACAGGCAACCACTTAAAGCCCAGATAATCCTACTTTCTCAGGATTGAAAGGCTTAAGAACCGCCCCCCCCCCGGGCCCCCCTTTTAAATTCTCTCTAGACACCGAGAAGTTATCATTATTATCTTTGTAGCGAAGCTGTGATCTACCTGTGGGGCGTCTTACCTACGCTAGCTCTCGTAGAGGATATCCTTTGGGCTTCAGCCTGTCGGTCATTCTCTTACCATTTGTAAATTTTGACTGGGGATCTATGAATGCGCACTCTTTGTGATTTAAAAAAAACAAACAAAAAAACGAGGTCCTGAGGAAATTAAATCTAATTGTTCTCTTGACTTTATCATACTGTGACATCCAGACAATGATTAGGAATTGCTTTATGTTGTTTTTTTTTTCTTTCCTTTATCTGAAATTTTGGCATTCAAAGATAATAATTACTCAATTGATCAGTTGCAATATAAGAGATAAGGGTTCCAAACTGTTGATTTCTTTGCTGGAACTGTTTAGATTATAGAATCTAATGGCTTTCTGAACTTCGACATGCTCAGATTATAGCAGGGATGAAACAGTCTATGCTTTTTTTTTTTTTTTTTGTTAGCTCTTAAATTTTAGCTTTCTAACAGATAACGTAGGCTCGAACAGTTTTGTTTCAGATTTTTTTAAACATGTACAATTTTATTAAGACATTAGAACTTACGTAATAATACCACTCCGTAATAGATCAAGTGTTTTCTTTCTCTTAGTTCAACATTGTGGCATGCAAGTAAATAATGAGTTTCGTTTCCACAGGGAAATATTGGCATTAGTTTGAGAATCATCTGGTGCAGATTGTGAGATTGTCAGTGAATTCGCATTAAAAGTGACATTTTTACGACTCGGGCGCCACTGGCGGTGATGGATTATGAAGGCGTTGTGACGTGAGGCTTCGCTGGGACAGGGCCCACTTGAGGACAACTGAACACTCCAGGACTGAGCAAGTCATCGAATTGCATATCATTGGGATATTGTTTTGTGATGTCCGGGATTCGATATCGGGGGGAGAGGGGGTATGGAGGGAGAAGCGGGGGAGGGAGTGAATGTAAAAGAGGATTGGGAGGAGTGCAGTATGAAGGTGAGGAAGTAGGCGAAAGGGAGGAGGGGAAGGGGGGGGGGTTGAGTGAGGAGAGAGGGGGAATGGAAAAAAGATAGGGGGAAAGGGAGGGGGGGTATGCGATATG
>JBCEWB010079214.1:37311-48957 GCA_039654565.1 Peronia peronii | reverse complement strand
ACACTGATTGTGTTCCTCTGCTCCTCCTGAATTTCACATACTATTGTTTGAGTCCTGTCGTCCCCGGAAGTGAGAGAGAGAGAGGGGGAGAGAGAGAGATAGTCAGAGAGAGAGAGAGAGAGAGAGAGAGTTTTGCACGTTTCATTGCCTGAAAAAAAAGCAGAAATTGCTTTCTACTTTTTTGTCGTTTTTTTTCTCTCACTTGATACAAGCTGTGTACCTTTGATGGGAATGTTATATAAAAGTTGATGTAAAGCAAAACATCCTATAAAAAAGAAAAAGTTTTAAGGGGAGTGGAAGGGTGGGGGTGGGAATGGGGAGGAGCTATAGATTGTTCCATCCCTTTTCCTTTCACCACAATCGCACACATAGAATCACGAGTTTTCTTTATTGGCCCGGCTTGCTAGTCTTTTTCTTTCTTTGCATGAGAGGATAGCCCTAGATTTGCAGATAGCGGTAGAATATGACGCTTTGTTGATGATGCTCTTCTCTGTCCACACAATGTGACATGCATGATATTTTATGTTGTTATAAAGTGGACCAGAGGAGGGGTTTGCCCAGTGATATGTGGAGATGAAATTTAAATGCAGTTAATTTTGGTCGCATAATGAGTTTCCACATCATATCCCGATAATAGAAAAGTATTAAAATGCTTTTGTTTCACCATTGTCAACATATCATCAAAATTATCATCAAAATCACCGTCTCTGTCGCCACCATTTTTAGGAACATCTCGGTAGTTTAAGGACGAGCTGCCAAGTAATGATGCAGGTCGCAAAATATTCATCTTCAGTTACGATGATGTCAGTGAACATGAAAATCTATATGTGTGTGCCATATTATGTTGTTATTTCAGACTGCTTGAAAAGTACTTATTGATACACAAAATACTTTGTAGTACGTGTATGGTGAATACAAGCAATGCCGAACAGCTGGCGATGGAATACTTGTAGTTTGAAAAGTTCATGCTTTTTCGAAGCTTAGGCTAATCTTGACTTTGGGATGATTTGAAGTATAAAAAAATTAGGTAAGAGGGGGAGGGAGGGGGGTGTACACGGAATGTTCCTCTGGCATTTCTCTTTCAACTGTTATCAATCTAACATGTCTGAATGTTCAGCATTGTAAAGAGAGAAAAGCAGAAAATGGTTGACGCGTAAGTTTTCACTCGAAGCATCTGACAGGGACAGCTGAGGCGTTGTTTTTTTCTCTTTTGTTCATCACAGATTTTTGCCTAGCTTTGAAACACTTTAAAAAAAAACAAAAAAAAATACTTAACCTTTGTGTTTGTCAATAACTCTTTATCTTTTGTGGAGACAGATTTAAAATCATGATAGATCGACCATATTTTTCCCATTTTCTTTCATTCAGCTTGTGCATGAGTTCATCCACATTGGCCCTTCCCCGTCTCCGCCGCTTTTTTTTCTTTTTTTTTTGTATGGAGTTGCATTTTTTTTTTTTTTTAAAGAAAAAGTAGTAACAGTTCCTGAAAATGTAGATACTGAGTTTCACTTTTGTCTTTCGATATGCTTGTCTCGTCATGTGTGTATGGTTTTACAAAGCCATGGGTGGTAGAGAGGGAGTCTTCTGAAAGCTAATGAGCGATTTTACAAGAACTGTGCTACAGAATCAGAACTTATACTGTGGTATCAGTTCTGTATCGGTCCTTCATGAAGATCCACCGGTTGTGCACAGATCTGTTTTGTTTGGCTAGGCATCTTTGCTTTTGTTGAAGATAATTGACTACATCGATGTTATGTCATTTTTGTGTAGTATTGTCTTCACAGCGTTTTGTGCCAAATAAAGATACATATTTTTATCGAAGGAACCAGTCCGATTAAGAACAAAAATTGGCAGGTGAAAGAAAATGCAATTTGACAGAAATTATGTTTTTTCCGCCGCTGCTAGTATAGTGACTGTCGTTATACTGCGCGTAACCGTTAGTGCCCCGACGAAGAGCCAAGCGGGCCCGAAAATTTGGCAGAGTATTAACAACAATATTCAATCTAAGTTCTTTGTATATGTTATTTACTTTTCTTAGTTTTTTAGTTGTTTGATTAGTTACCGGTTGGACAGTCGTATATATTTTTCGTAAAATGATGGTGATGGTGATGATGATGATGATATTGTTTTTTCAACTCTTTTGATGTATTTGATTAGTTGCTGGTGGACACTCGTCTAAATTTTAAGACATTTTTTTGTAAAATGATGGTAATGATGATTCCTTAATTGCTCTCCCCATGGACTGTCATTAATTTTAGACAATAATTACTTAGATGACTTTATGCGTAGGTAGTTCCAAAATGCACTGATGATCCCTGTATCCAGTTTTGTTTTTTCTGACCATGGAATATAACCATTTCTTCTTTTTTTGTTGTGCTGATGTGTTAGACACACGGGGTCATCCGGAGGAGTTGCTGACCAGCGAACACGTTTGTGAGACATTCATCCCGTGTTTGGCATGGGTCAGCGCAGAAACTTTGATCCATTCCGACATTGGAGTGTTATGTCCCGATCGGAGAAAGATCTCAACCGGAATGTATCGTCAGAAGAGAGAAATGTCTCCAACGAGTAATTTGAAGATTCGACTCGATAGAACCGGCCAGTATCAAAGCTCTGGTCAAATTGGAATGTTAAGGTCGGTGGAAAAAGAGTTGGTTGTCAAGCAAATGAGCGGTAACGAGTCACATAACCCCATCAGTGGGTGTATATCCAATCACGGTTTACCAAACAGGGCATATATAATGGGCAAGACAGCAGGTGTCTTAAATCTTAAAGTCAATTATAGTAACGCTGACCTACAAGTCCATGTATATTCCATTGCTGCGATGAAGTCAAACAGAAGTGGTCAAAGATATACCGACGTTCAGTCTGAGTTGAACAATATAAAAACTCATCATTTTCAAAACAGTATGTCGAACGAACTGCAGCCAGATAGCTTTTGTCCAAATTTGGTTATTACCTTGCACGGGTTCTCCGAGGCGGACTCTGAAATGCGAAGATTTTCCGGCAGTGATGATAAACGCATATGTTCTCTTCATGGAGCACCGTCTGTTATCCTCGTTCTTCAAACCTATGACTGGCAATCGGACAAAGCGTGGAACCGAAACTACAGCGCCTTGTGTTCTCACAGTCAGTCCAGTTCTGAGGACAGTGCTAAAGCTGTCGAATGGCCCAGAAATGCCACGTCCTCTTACGAAAAACCCAGCACTAGCGAGAACACAGGTCCAGAAAGGAACAGAGGAACTGGCAGCATCAAGCGACGACCGAACAAGAGATTCGGTAACCCGTATTTCTGGTTCCCTTGTTGGCGTTTCCGTTGATATTCAACTTTTCGAGTTTTTTTCATGTTCACCTTGCCTGTTTACGATATTGAATAAGCGTTGAATGTTCCGATTTGAAAAGTTGTAGTAACAGAATACCAGTGACTCATATTCTTTATTACGTATATTGAAAAAAATACGAGAGTTTGTAGTAAATTTTAACTCCGCTGAGATATCTGCTTCAGTAGCTGAGAAAAGCACCATGACAGGAAGCTGAAAAGCTATATAAACAACCATTCATGAGGGCCTTGGGTAAAAGAGAGGGATGGAAAACTATAACTGTCAATTATGTCTGTCTCAGACAAGACACTGGATAATGATGTTGATATCATTCCATTGGGAATGATAGTGCTACCAGAGCGAGATCATGATCTAACGAACATTTTAGGGATAATATTCACATTGATTCATAACATTCATGTTGTTCCAGATTTTGTTTCATGTGGAGATTGACAGCCACTTTGCTGTAGTTCTAGCTAATCTAAATTAGATCTTTATGAGGGGATAAATTGACATGACAAATATGTTCGTGGCGGTTATTGGTTATTGTTTGCTCCCTTTGTTTGTTCGTTTGTTAAACTGAAAAAAAAAAAGAAAAGAAAATATTGCCTCTCGGTATTGTGCTTCTGAGGGATTAGTGGACACAAGATATAGGGATTGTGAAACATCGATGTTTCTTTTTTTTTTTTTTTTTCATTCTTCAGAGACATAAACGATTTACTCATGTGTGCAGGACGGGCGATCATGGCTAGATTTTCAGAACTGCCTTTTACTTTTAAAACTCAAGAGTGTCAGCGAAACAGATGAGCACAGTGCATAGAAACACTGCAGGACACGTCTCTGTCATGATGGTTCATCTCTTTCTTAGCTATCCATCGAGTTCGATGCCCTCTGTGACTTGAGAGTTAAATGAGAGTGTTACACTCATTACTTTGGTGTTCTGGAGACTGTGTTACGTAATCTGGTCTCATTTATTACCATTGTTGCCCTCACTAGTGAAAAAGACAACCACAAAACCCAGTCCCACATTATCTGTTCTATTGTCTTTTTTTTTTCTTCGTATTTTCACTTTGACGTTCTTGGTGTTTTGATTACTGTATTTTATGAATTGGCTTTGATGTTTTGTGTGGCGTCACTGTGTTCAGTTGCATGTTTGCTAATACCAACATTTTCGCTTGTTATTTGTTTGATTATTTTAACAACCCTTGTGTTCTTTTTGTTGTTTTTCTTTTCCGTTCTTTTATTAACATAACTTCTTGATTTTCAGTGGGAATCTCATGTTTGCATCATGATTGCTTCATCCCATCAGCTGTATGGGTTATGGTTTTTTTCTTGAAACTTGGTATGGTCAACATGTTTTGGATTTTTTTCTCCTCTCTTCTCTCCGTGTCTCTCTCATTCTCTCATGCCCCGTCTTTTATCTCTGCCCCCCCCCCCTCCAACCCCCCCCATACCCCGCCCATTCCTCAACTCTGTAGGAATATTACAAGAGAAAAGAAGACACCCCGGCGCCCCTTCACATTCCACTAGCAGTTTGCCTGGTGTCGGAATAGCTGGCATTCATTCCTCACCTTCTCACGCCATGAGACCTGTGGGCCGCAGTTTCCCGGGGCCGGCCCTGGATCCGGCAGGAGCGGAGACAAAGGGAGGCCACGGCGGGGACATCGTGACAGTCAGAGACCCCAGCCACGGCGCCTCCCTCACCCCGCCCCCCTTACACCGAGTGCTGGGCGCCTCCTCTCCCGCTCACAGCGACCTCAGCGATGATGCCGGCAGCTCCAAGTCCGTGGGCAACGGTGACAAAGCTTCTTTCTCTAACGATCACCCCATTACACTGACTAACCCTACTGGCCCAGAGTCTGAGTGCCCTACTAACCTGGATAACAAAATGGCTATGGACCAGCCCCTTCCCCAGACCCGAATCCACCCCAGAATCCGTTCTGCCTCTCTCAGACCCACCCAAAGTCTCCGTCATCCTCATTCCAAAGATGCCCGGACCACTCGGTCTAACCTCTATCGTAACAACAGCGTCAGTGAGCAGAGC
The DNA here is from genome assembly GCA_039654565.1 of Peronia peronii. Classification (NCBI taxonomy): domain Eukaryota; kingdom Metazoa; phylum Mollusca; class Gastropoda; order Systellommatophora; family Onchidiidae; genus Peronia; species Peronia peronii. The sequence continues at coordinate 43,593 of JBCEWB010079214.1, read as the reverse complement.
CTGTACTATGACGATGTCACGCTGCCCCACCCACATCTCTCTATGGTCAGCGCCGGCCTGGGCAGTCAGTCCAGCTCTTCCCTGTGCTCTAACTACAGCAATAACCCCAAGTACAGGTCCCTGCGACCTGCCACAGGCCGGAGCCAGCTGGAGCTCTTCCGCAAGCAGGGCGAGAGGTATTCCCTCCGGCGGAAGAAGCAGCAGATGGAGAGGGCCAGCATTGACGAGGTGGACTCCAAACCGGCGGCCACACAAGACGACAGCTCTGTCAGAACTCTGAGCCGGCGTATCTCTGTCCAGACCAAGAAGGACGAATGGATCCCACATTGGCACGAGACGTTGAAGCAAATGTCGGTAGTGGAAGACGTGGCCAAACCAGAAAAACCTGACCACCCCATCATTGAAGTCCCAGTACCAAGCAGTGAAAAAACGGAAGAACAGATAGAAATCTTCTCTCTAGTCAAACCTAAACGCGATAGGTCCCAAAGTGTTAAAGACTCCAACTATTTGAACCCTAACCACTCTCGAGACGATTCTTCTTCGTCTTTAGAATCTATATCTGTGTATGTGGAGGCTGTCAAAGCCTCGATGAGCCAGACAGAAGGCACCAGAACTACGACTCCGACTTCTCAGGTTCAGGATTTTTTCGCTCCTGACTCTGTTGATAGCGTCACCAAGCCAGTGCCCAGCAAAGAGATACCGCATCGCATAACATCACCCTCTAAAACCGATAAGATCCACACGCCGTCGTCTCAGGTAAATGGAAATCACCCTTCCAAATCACGCGAGAAAGAAGGGAAAGATTCTGCCAAGGAAAGATCGAAGGGTCTTATTCCCAAAGAAACCCACGCGCCTGTTGTTCACTTTGACCAGCCCGCCCCACCAGAAGCCGATGATCAGATAAAGGGCAGGGAGAGCCAGTTTTACTCCTCCCGTGGCCAGGGTCTGTCTCTCCGACATCACCCCAGGCCGAGGAGAAGTGGCTTGACGGCCAGCTTGCCCCGGAGTTGGGGGCGCAGAGAAGGTAGACATCTGCAGTGACTCCTGCCAGCCTGAGCACTAGCCTACACTGCATACTGTACCCACCAGAGCCTCCTCTTGCGAGTTTTTGTTTTCCACCAGCCCAAGAACTTCTTTTTGCCGGACACAAGGGCTGATCCAAAGTGCTTTGGCAAAACGCTTTTTCACTGAAAAATTTCCTATCGAAAAAATTAGCATTTAATTTTACGATCTATTTCTAAATACATAAAGAAATAGAGCTCCTTCCGAGAATATCCAAATTTAATTTTGCAACCTTCTTTTCTTCTTTTTAGAGAATGAAGCGGTGCAGTTGTCTGTGTTTAAAATAGTGTGTAAAGTTATACTTGAATAGATAAAAAATATTTTAACTGTGATGAAACTGGCGTTTGGTCAAGGCATGTCAATGTTGAACAAGTTAGTCAATAGGGGGAAAAGCACTTTTGCACTTTTTGCTTCAAACCGCATCTTATTGAAAAAAAAATCATAGTGGAAGAAAAAGTGTGTTTGTTTCGTAATTTAATAGTGTTGTTAAAGTGTTTTATGATTCCTGTTTCCAATAAAAGTAATAAAAGTGATATTCTCCCCTTCTTTCAGTTTATTGCAATGCTTGTGCAACAGCCCTTGTGGTTTGTCAAAGGAAGTAACGGGGCTCGTGAAAAGCAGTCCCCATATATGGCAGACTGTAGCCAGCACAGAAAATATCCCCGCCATAATATCCCTTCATCTTTAATCAGTATCGCTAGAGCTAGTCCCGCCTATCCTCCGATATTTTCTCTCTCTTTTCGCTTGCTTACTGAATTATATATCTGAAATATCTGCCCGCTTTGAGCAATGACAGTATGACATGTACTATAGCCAAGATGGCAATATTATAACGCAGTGTTGCAAACTTTCCAAGACAGCTAGAAACAGTTCGATTTTTGTGCACTCATTGAACGCCATATTTCTCTGTATTACAATACTGCTTGAACCTCTATTCACGAGGCACAAGCATCATTATTGTTACATAATAATTACGCTGTAAAATAAAAGTTATGTTCTTAGGGTTAGTGCAATCATATCTTTCTCATGAAATCCTATACCATTATTGAAACTCGCAAAGTTACCTCCTCCCCGAATCCTCTCACCCACAATCCCCAATACCTCCCCTTCTCGTCAATATTATTATATTTCCCCAAGTGTTATGTTAAAGCCACTTGCTCAGTCCTTCCCTCATCCCCCTCCCCAGCCCTGTGCGCCGACACCTCCCTGCCTGTCTCTCTGCTATCCTCTGTCGAACTTCAGAATCTTCATTTTGTCAAGTTTGAGAATCTTGAGTGTTCAATATGTCGCTTACTATCGAAGTTAACCAATACTTCTTTGTGACTGAAATTGAGAAGGGTTCAGGAACCTTACCTGCCCAAGCTGGCTGTGTAATGCAGTCAAATACAACAGTCGAGAACGGTTCAATTGACAGCATCAGAACTTTTCTTCTGTACATGTGGGGATAGGAGCAAATTTCCTGACAATTTATGAAACATTTGTAGTTACTGTAGAGAATGACATTGAAAACACTCAAGATTTCAACTGTCAGTGTATGTTTGCGTAGCGTTCTCAGTAATTGGCTTGCATGCTTCTATTTCTGATTTCATTTTCATATCAGCATTAGTTCGCATGCTATCCTTACATATCGTTAGTTTAGAAAACATTAGTTGATTCAGATGTGGCTGACAAGTTACAGCTGTACTTTACAGTCTTCCTAAGTTCCAGGTATGCTGGCTTTGAGACGAAGTGACACAGTGTATTTGCAGGATTTTCCCGAGACTCTTCTGTTAGTGGGGAACGTGACGTGAACACCATCAACATAAAATAAAAAGAAAATGAAACAAACATTTAAAAAAGGAAAAACAGCATCAACACAAGAGGGATAAAAATGCTATAAACTTTTCTTTCTTTCTTTTTTTTTTTTTGTCTTCAATATCGCACAATACGTCCTGTTGTTTTGACCAGGATCTGACAGACTGACAGACAGATAGACGCGCGTTACCTTTTTACATCACGGGTCCGCTTTCCATGATTTACACCTGCAAATTTCAGATCCGTCACAGGGAGAAGGTGGGTAGCTTTCAATTATTCGATCCTCCACTCACTCATTCGTGAATTCTCAGCTCTGGGACAGCCACATGAAAGATTTTAGTCCCCGCCTCGAAATGAAGAAGAGAAGGATAAGGGGTTCATTATCTGTTTTCACCCGTTTTCTCTTCACCTGGTTTGCGGTTTTGGCATACTACATTCACCAGCACATTTTCAGCAAGTTTTGGTTCTCTTTTCTCGGTCGTCAAACTTCTTCTTTCTCCTTTCCTTTGGTAACCAGTTTTTTTTGTTGTTACTTTAGTATGACACTAACATAAATTTTCTCAGATTTTCTAAACAACCGTAAGTCCAGTCGTACATTTATCAGGACCCCCCCCCCCTTACCCCCGTCTCCTCTCTCCCTGTATAGTTAGAACTATGTGTACGTGGCCGTTGGTAGATCTATTTGATATGATGTAGTGAAGTTACTGTCACTGGCTGGTTACGCCCCTGCAGACTCTTTGTCACCATGCCCCAGCCATGACTGTGTGTGTCTATGAAATGCTGATGTTTCACTTTCAGGCTCCAGAGGTAAGCGTAAGCTCCCGTCTACGGGTGGGCCACATCCCGAGACCGCGGACGAGGGCGCTGGGGAGAAGACGAGGCTACTGCAGTCACAGCGCCGGGAGTCCTACTCTCGGGCTCTGGAGAACCAGAAAGTTACGGTCATTCTCCCCAAAGGTAACGCACATAGCCCCTCTCACGCTGATACTGTGGGAGATGGCCTAGCACGTCCACCGCATGGCCAGGCAAATGTAGAGCCCATAGAATTAGATCGAGACTCGGACTCCTCGTCCGTAGCTTCCTTTAGTTCATACAACGCTTCCATTGGCACTAACAAAGATGATAGTTCGGAGGAGATGCGCAGCGGAAGCACCAGCGAGCACAGCTTGCATGAACATCACAGTAACCAACTGCCCCGTCAGACCAGCTCACCACGGGGCAGATATGCCGCTTTGCCTGACAAATTCCGCTTCCGTAGAGGTTCTCAGAAATCCCTTTCTAGAGACGATAGCGACAATTTTGACGGTACCTCCAAAGAGGGTGAGACTAAGAATGTTGCTAAGATACGAGACGCCCCCGAACGGAAGCCCCGGCCACCTTTGTCCAGTGACAGCAGCCTGGAGAAGTCCCGGACCAGACAGGACAGCTTTGAAGAGGTCTACAACTCCAATGTCAACCGGCTGGTGGAGATGATGACGGCGGGACAGAAGCCGGTCCTGGATGCTTCGGTCAAACACAAGCGAGCCCTTCCGCAAGAGCCTAAAACTGGTAAGAGTAAACAACTTCTGCTTCAGCAGTCGTTCTCCCTCTCAGAGGAGATGTCTGAAAATGCTAAGTACCAAAGTTTTGATGAGGATAGTGAAGATTTAGAGGAGCAGAGAGTTGAGAAGGAAAAGAAAGAATTGTATGTGGAGGAGGAAAAATTACTTCTGCCTAGTCAAATTAATAAAAGAGCCAATCCATTTAACACCGCCCGTAGTGCTTCTTTTAATTTGGCAAATGATAGAAAAGATCTTATACGTAATGAAGATCCACCCAGCCCAATCTTGTCTCAGACTCCTAAACCTACTCCCATACATGCACCTATTTCCGGGGCTAAGGTAGCACATAAGGATGTCGGTATTGATGGTATCAGATCTGAAGGTGGAGTTTCCACGGATGCCAAAACACACACACAACAGTCACAGGAAGAACTGCCAGCCAAGCATCACGTCAAAATCTCATTGTCTGTGTCAGAGAACGAACCCAGACCATTATCCAGGCCGATGGAGACCGAAGACACCACGGACTCCGGTCGTTTCCTCAAGCCTATCCTGAAGAAATCTCACCCTCCTGGGGTACAGCAGCAGCTGGAGAGCCTCTCCCATGCCAGGGAGGGCGATATGGCTGAGCAGGTGAAGGCCAACCTCTGTCGGTCTGGCTCTAATGTCTCCGACACGCTCAGCATCATCACGGAACTGTCGGAGCCCTGTGGCGAGGCGGAGTCTTGGCCTTACGACAGTGACGGTGGCAGTGACAGCACACTGCATGACAGGGACTTTGACAACAGCTTCTCGGACGACCTGGAAGGGATGAATGTCTCAAGTGGATCGATTGTCGAAGACCTACACTCTGTTTGGAAACCAGAGGAAACAATGGATGAAACATCCCATGAATCAAAGGGTAACAGCGACACTGAATCGACAGATATGACAAGTGATTCTCAGTCCACCGTACTCTGTCGGAATTGGGCTCAGCCTAGCGAGGAAGGTCACATAGCTCCTGATGAAGACGACGGGATGTCGAGCCCGAGTTTGATCCAGGAAGATTCAAATCCCGAGGGGTTTGTCATGGATAGTGAGACTTCAGTCAGCAGCCAGATCTCAGACCTGGAGTTAGATCTAGAGCTTAAAGACTCTGAAAGCTCTGTAGCGTCTAGAGAAAGTACAGAATCCACGCGTCACATGAAGCAAAGAAATGTAACAGATGAGACACAGGAGGCGGTTCATTCTGAGGAGGTCATAGGTGATAAGTCGGGCACTCAGATAGAGGAAGATTTTGTTAGTCTCGTAAAGGAATCGGTTACTGTTGAACTAGGGCCGGAATCAGCAATGTCTGATGATGAGGATGCTCTTTCTTCTGATGACACAGAAAAAGTCACACTGCTGGCCCTGGCCAGACAGAGGGACCAGGAACAGAGGGAACAGGAGCAGCGGGCTCGTGCCGGCGCCAAGGCCCAGTACCGACCTCACAGCCATGTGCCGGAAGCCACGATTGACCTAGATGATGACGGACATCAGCGAGCGAGCCTGCAGTCGAGGCGGAAACAGGCCGCGGCACGGAGAGCCCGATACGATCCTGACGATTCTGGTAGGACAAACCCTGACAGTTATAGGGACCGTGCTTTTTTTGTTGTCTGGCTTCTTCTTTTTGCATGCCTCTTGATATTCTGCTAATCTGAAGACATTTATAAAAAAAACCCGTCTAAAAACCCTTGTATCTTTCCATATAACAGTTTGTTCCACTAACGAAAAGTTCATAAATAATTGCAAATTATAAAAATAAATAAATACATAGATAAATAAATGAGTAAATAAATAAATAAATAAATAAATAACATGCATACACATATAAATAAAAAAATGCAAACATAGATAAAACAGCAAG
>JBCEWB010079214.1:0-37211 GCA_039654565.1 Peronia peronii | reverse complement strand
TAAATAAATAAATAAATAAATAAATAACATGCATACACATATAAATAAAAAAATGCAAACATAGATAAAACAGCAAGTCGATAAAGACATGATGAATGAAGTCATCCATGCTACCACATTTTGTTATCTCTCATAGAAGGAATCGTCCTTTGTTATGCGAGTGTCCTCGTTTATTTTAGCTATACATGGATTTTAATTTGCAAGCATTTTCATTTTTTTGCAGTCACTTTTTCTTTCCCCACAAGAAACTGTTAGACTGACTAATTAGACCCTAATTATTTTTCACATATATGGATGAAGAAAACTTGGCAAGACTGCCTTTCAGCGGACGTGATGCTGACAATTCTAGGACAAATACATTTTGTAGCCATTCAGTTTCAGCCATGGTTATAACCTGCTAGACATTTGAATCATACTATTCATCTGCCTGAATCAGGCCAGATCTCATGACATTTGGACAGTGATCAGTTTTGATTGACTCAGAATCAATAAACCTACTACAAGTAAATTGCTCCATACCAGAGACGCGTGCGGGGTCCATAAGGAGAGAACTATATCAGGTTGCACGGCTACTCACCAATGCACATGCATGATTCTGCATGCCAGTACTATTATGTAGTGTCCAATCTCAGCAACTTTTTCTCTGGATTTGTCTCGGCTGGCATGGTCTGGTGTGGTCAAAATCTTTTCTTAGTATATGGTCTAGTATCTCGGAAATGTGTTTGTGTGTGATAAGATGGGCCGGATAGGTGGATGGGGAAGGGAGGGAGGGGAGAAGAGGCAGGGAGAAAGATGAAGTCGTAGCTGGAAAGAGTTGGTGTGTGACTATATTTTTGTTGTTGTTACTTTTAAATTCATACATTGGTCACGATTATAGCCTCAGACAAACTCGATTGTTACAGAAATCACAAATGAATTGCAGACCTGCCCGATTCCTAACAAAGAGCGAGAATTTTTCAAATCAATAAGCTGTTGGATGACATTTGCCTAACGAGGACATCTTATTCATTTGACATAGAACAAGGCTTTATGTTTACTGCAGGGGTGGGAAGGAATTGGGGGAGCGAAACTAACTAGCCAGTGCCTGGTGTTCCACGTAACAGCCGTTTAACCAAACTATTGGAAGGGTTCCAAGGCTGTCCTAACACCGCAATGCAGTAAAACTAGAGAGATGATAGAAATACAAACATAAATGATGACCGTCAGAGCCCGGAAAATTGATGGGTTATTTCACAGATACCTCATGCTTTTGTGTCCTTGTGTCCCGGGACATTCTTACCTTCCACCGACATTGTCAGTTCTAGCAAGCAAAGTGGTGTAAGACTGTACGAATGTTTGACATTGGTATGGCGTAGGTTATGGGCGAAGGCCTGACATATTAGCGGGTCCTGTTCCACCTGGACGTCTGGACTTGCGCCGCTGCTGGCTTTGCCATGTGTCCAGATATCACATTTGACTAAAGTAACAGCTCTGGCTCTGAAGTGCTTGGGAAGGATGTGTTAGTTGAGAAAGGATTGGGTGAAGGGAGAGAAGGGGGTGGGAGGGGGTGCGGGTGGACGGTAGAAATTGTGGTACAGTGCAGCCAGTAGTGATGTCCTGGAGATGGAAGAATCTGGAGGCAAGAATTCTCTCTGCTGTTACATGAAGACATTCTTGGGGGGATTTTGAAATTTTGGTCACAGCTATGTGATAGGGACCCAGAATGGGGGAGGGAGCGAGGAGGAGGAAAACGTCTTTTATAGTTGACTGTAGTTGTTTTTGGCAGAGGATGGGGGTTGTGGGGGAAATTCCCAGAGGGAGAAGGAATGGTGAACGTTCTCTGACAAAACTCCAGATAAGCATTTCTTATAAATCTTCACGTTTTTTGAGCATTATATCCTAGTTAAGGGAAAGACTGGAAAAATCATAATTTTTATTTTCTTCAGCCTTTGCATGCTTGTTTTTTTTTTCTGTCTTCATGAACCGCAACAGATCAGTGTCTGTTCTTGTGTCAGTTTTTTTCATTGATAGGAAAAAGTCCCATTAATGTTGAGTCTTCTAGATGAACTGTAGTTCTTTTGTCCAAACTCTTCTGGTCTTTCTTGTTTATTTATCAGTGACTATATTTTGAACCTTCATATCTGACAAAAATGTATTTGTTATGATATATTGTCCCATTTGTTATGCCAGACTGAATATTACAACAGGTCCTAGAGCATAACCCTAACAAAATCATCATTTTATTTTATTGCTCCTTGCTCCAAGTTTTCTCACAAAATGTGTTTATCTTATGAACATATTTAATTATATCTGACCTTACATCACTTTGTATATCTTTTTCGTAATTGTCTACCTGAACATGAAATGTAACTTCATCAAGACTACAAATATATCTATAACTTCTATAACTCGATGGGGTGTAGCATATGGTCATTACATATAAATGAATACTGATTGTATATAATCATAATTCTTGTTTTATTTCACTCCTACAGCATCACAGATTCTCTTTTTGAATGCCCTATACATTCATTTTCTCATTTTGATGGGAAGCTGTTTTCTGGCTTCCCTCTTCCTTGTTCTCTCTGCCTCCCCCCCATCCCCGTTTCCCTCCCCCCGTCTTCCCCCCTCATCTCCTTACCTGTGACTCATATATTTATTATCAAACATGTTCTCATATAAAACATTATGCTTTTGTTTAGAGTGATGGTTAGCGATATAACAGACGTTGTTGTCTTCCAGTTTTAGGCCCATTGTCAGCAAATCGGGACCCCTTATTCTGGTTTGTGGAGAACACTTAACTTCAATCATTGAATGTGAAAAGGGTTATCAAACATTGAAATTAGAAATGAGTAGTTGTTACTTTTTTTTAGATAAGAGAAACACTCATCAATATTTGTGTCGTACACCATAACGATATACTGATTATTGTTAGAAGTCCCGACAATTATTTCCTAACATGAACACATAAATGGAAGATATGCCTGACAGTGTCGACTATTGTATTAATAATGTTGAAAGTGCCTAAAATTTGGAACTCTAATAGACGGGATGATAAATTGTAGATGCTAAATGGCCTGGTATAGCTTAGCTCATAAATACTTTATTGCAGCAGTGGATTCATAGTAGCATATTTTGCATAGTGTATATACTTTTTATACAGCATTGGGACTGTTTTGAGTAAGTCAAGCTCCACTTCTAAGTCATAGCAGAGTTGTTGTCATAAGTGTGTTAGTCATCCTAACATTAATCAGGCCTTTAGAGTGAATTGTAAAAGGTCTTCATTCATTTGCCTGTATAGTAGTACTGATTACTTTTTGTGATTTGTTGTATTTCTTTATATGTTCATTTTCGGAACTGAGATCCCTTCTGAAGAAGACGTTTGTGTCTGAGAACTTCGCTCAAGAGTTAACAAAAAAAAAATCAAGAGAACTGAGCATCGTCATAGTAACCAAACACTGACAAAACACCCGCAGAACAAGAAGAATATTAGATAGAAATGTTTTGTATGATGAGTAATTTCATATCCTGAAACAGTGGAATCGGGTGGAGTTTACTAATGGTATCAAATGACTAGTAGTTAATCACCAAGCTTTATTGTGTTCTAGTAGTTTATATAACACTGCATATGAGGCTGTGGGTTTGAGGGAAATACACAGCACTGGCTATGATGCTGTGTTAAAGACAACGATGTTTCTTTAACTCTTTTACTCCGATGAGCTGTGCACAGCGGAAACAACTACAAAGTTAAAGGGTTTCATGAAGTACAAGCTGTCCTGTCACACCCAAACAATTTGGTTCTTTCAGTTTACAAAGTAATTATCACTAATTTGCTGATGACAGAGAATCTTTTTGTGTTTTTAACTATTATATGTATATGGCACAAAGGGACATGAGCCTTTAAATTTTCATTTCATATAAGACTCCCATGGATGTTTTGATTTATTATGGAATAAATCAAGGAGAACCAGACCTCTCTTAAATCAGTTTGATGTCTATCCCTCTCTTTAATCAGTCAGATGTCTTATGAACTCATCACATTTTTACTTTACCACATACCTGCTGTTAGCCTGAGAGATCACAACTCAGTTACATCTGCTGAGCTTTTGTGCCCACGATTTGGCCTCGACAATTTGCCTAATTTTACTCATTCTCAACACATAGCAGCTTTTATTTTTCCAGCTTGGTTTGACCCCCCTTTGCACTTCCTATTTTAATTTGCTTGAATTATTACATGCCTTATTAGGTTGTTAATTTATTGTTATTTTAACGTGTTTGTAATTTATTTACTGTATGAAAATTTATGATCGCATCCAAGATCTTCAACTTTAATAATGCAGTTTATTGATACTTATACACAATTTAGAGCACCAACAGACCAGTTGTTTTTCTCATATTGCACTTGCTGGCAGATTTGCTAAAATCCACCATTTGATCTATTTCTCATTCATGGTAATTTTTTACTGGTGAATATTTTCCTTCAAGAGAGCATACATTTTTTGCATTGAAAAAAAGATATTTAAAGTGATAGTGTAATTTTATTACAGTACAATGTATACCTTGTGTGCAAGAGCTTGATATATTTAATGGGAGACTTTTCAGCTATATATATATATATATATATATTTGAATGATAAATGTTTTACTTTGACATTAATTCATATCTGTTTTCTTTCTGTTCTGTTCTTTTCTTTTTTTTTTTGTTGTTCTCTCACTCTGTTCTGCTCCGTCCTTCCACTCTGTGACTGGATAAAACAGAGTCTGCCCGGGACAGCGACAGCGGCGTCAATAGCAGCAACACCAGCCGTACCACCACGCCAGATCAACGTTTCCCGCAGCAGCAGCAGCAGCAGCTGCATCGACAACAGCCACAACAGCAAGCTGACCGTTTGGCAGTGCCAGCCATCGCAGTGACTAACACTGGAGATGAGGTAGTTACCAGCAGCCTCTGTTTTGTGGTCTCTTTACAGCTCACCCGATATTCTAGTGATCGTTGGCATACTAAATACACATGGAGCAGATTGTGAAATGTCAAATTACATGTGCTTATGTAAGAGCATGTAAAATTTGGAGTTACACATATAATGGAATGTAAAACTTGGCCATTTGAGAGGAATGTGACAATGGTTTTAAGAGTTGCAGTCTGTATTTGTTGTCTCCCTTCAGTGAGTTGTTTCGAAAAAAGTCACATGACCGAGGATTTTCGCTCACATGCTGGTCTGTTAGCATGCTCTGCGCATTACAGTCAAATCTTGACGAGTGATATGCTTTCAGACATGTCACACCATATAAACAAAGCCACGTATGAGCGATGTTTTCTCGATCATGTGACCGATCTCGAAACACCTCATTCACCGGATATCCCAGTGATACGTACCAGATACGTATTATGTAGCAGAAGGTAACAGCTGGGAGTTTCGAAAAGAAGGTAATAGTGGTTTGCAAAAGCAACAGTCCATATTTGTTTGTTTTGTACAGTTCACCCGATATCTCCGTGACAGTTGTCATACCAGATACATATCTGTTGAAAATGTAGCATAATGTAAAATTTAGAATTACACATATGGCAGGTTATAGAACCTCGAGTTGTAACAGAAAATAAAGCATGAGGTTTTGAGAGAATGTCTTTTAGATAGTGACCTGTGGGGAAAAGAGCATCCATATATGCTAGAGATTTAATTCTCTCTGGACCAAAGTGATAATCATATACTTTACTGACAACCTTGATATCTCAGATGAAGAAACCATTCAAAAATACTCACATTGAAAGTATTTTTGTCAGTTTAAATATAGCTTTTCTCTGAGAATGATGGTTGAGAAATTATCTTTGCCTTTGGGTCATACATGAACCACAATGTTGTCTTAAATCCATTTGAGGCTGTAGACCAATAAGCTACTCCTTGCACACATTTTCTGCCGAAGTTTTAGTAAGGTTAGTTTGAGGACAGACGAGTGCTGTCATTGAGATTCACAATCTTGTGGAGAGTTGAGGGGAGAGGGGAGGGGCAAGGAAAGAGGAAAGGGTGAGGTTAAAGATTATCGCTTTCCTCATCAGGAACTACTAGGAAAGGCAACTGAACTGAGGTCATGGCCATGGAAAAATAGGAAAAAGGTGATAGATGCTTTGAGAAACGAAACAATATTGATTTTTTGCTACATATTTCTTTGCTGCCCTTTCAGTCATTGCTATATGCCCTGAACTTTTATCATATTTATGTACATATTAGATCTATCAGAATATATTAAATAGGTAATGTAGAGATCTACTCTGTTTTTAATTGTATCACCAGCTTGCATTTGTTTAGAAATTGTTCCTGTTGAGCAAATTATTTTTCTTTTTTTATAACAGTTGAAACAAGTGCCAACATTCACTTTCTGTTTATACCACAATACAATGATTTTTGCTTTAGTCTGGATTTTAGGATCCAGCAGCATCCACGACATGTGTTCATGCATGTAAATGTGCACATAGAACGCTTATGAAGAGCAGGGTTTGCATTGTCTATTTTTCTGTCAAGCCTTTTCTGACAGTCACTGATTCAGTGATTGCTCTCTGCATATTTTGATAGTCATACATCTTAATATGAGACACGATATGATGAAATCAGGCGCTTGTCAAACTGAGGTGGCCGGAGAAATCACGTGTTTTTCAACAGTGAATGAATTTTTAACACATTTTTTTTTCTATATCAACGTTAAGGGAACGTTTCTATATCAACCTAAAAATGCATTTCAGAGTTAATTTTGCTGAAATAGATCGAGTAAAAGCCCAAAAATTTCAATTTAGTAGCATGGGCCTAATTAGAACTAACAAAAGTGAATGGCCATTTTCTCACTAAAATCAGCTGCAGCAACAGGTCACCCCCCATCGTCTTTAACTGCCAGTATCTCGACTTCCACTAAACTTAGCACAAAAATTTTTTTCACCCACAGAAGGGGAAATGAATAATCTTCACAGTGATACCAATAACTATATATACTCAAAATTTGATGAGAACCTGATTTCATCGTGTTGCGTCTCATATACATGTTTAGACGTTTGTCATTGATATCATGTTTGGGACAGTGTCGGCGTTATAGTGCTGATGCTCCATGAAATAAAAAGCCAGACCCAAACTTATACCTATTCTTTTTCTTTTCCAAATGATGCAATTGTTAAGAAGTGTAGGAAATTAATCGCAGGATCATGTCTTAACAACAGTGGGCATGTTTCAATGGCATGTTTTGGCACTGGGTCTCTGGCCCACAGATGCAGCTCAATTTGCCTGCCTTTCCTACGATATTTATTTATTCTTGTTCTCAAGTCCCTCGGAAAAATAAGAATGGTAATGCCCATCACCAGATTTTCTCCCACTCATAGTAATAACTCCTTGATCTATGAGATAACTCCACAGAGAACATTTTTCTGTGAAAACTCTTCAGTTTTCTTTCTTTGTATTTTTTTGCTGGAGGGGTAGCAGTGAGTACTAACAGGTTTATGAAGTTAAGTTTTGTGTGTGATCTCTTCTTTTTTGGTGCTGACAGGAAACTATGGTCTGCACAGGAGGATTTAATGTTGTGTTGAGAAATGTTTAACTGCTGTTGATATGAGAGAAAATGTTTTGGGATGGTTACCAGCCTAACGACATTCATGATCTGTGAACTATGATCATTTTGTTCGTCAGAAATGTTAAGAATTGATACTGTATTTTGCTGGTAGTTTTTGCCTGTAACTGACAGTGGAAGAGGTCACTGAAAGAAGAAAGAAGACAGGATATGTACTGATTTCCTCTTTGTCCTTCAGAGAAAATGAAACAGTTTCTCTCGCAATTTGCACATCTGTATCTAGCTATATCTCTGTAAATCTGAGCCTTTGTATATATAATGTATTGAATCAAAAGCCAGTTCGCCAGATATCCACTTTATCCTTCCATGAGCTTTGTTATTATGGCAGTAGACACATTGTACTGAAAGTATGTGGTGGCTTTGTGTGGCAACGATGTCTGGAATTATTTCGTAGAAACCTGATAGATGAGGGAGAATTTACAGTTGAGAGTGAGCACCTGTGTTGTCAGTGTTTGTTATGTTGATATATCATGTGTCCATTACTGACAGCAAACATTACAGATTCTCCTTGAGAATGAAGCAAGCACAGTGTTAATATTGATCATACAGTAATCAGTATTCAGCCCCATATTAGGGCCACTTTGAATGAGGAAGAATGCATTTGGACATTTAGAGAAGTGACTTCGTGTTCTTTAACACAAAGCTTATAAGTGACAATACCAAACTCATCATATAATCAGTAATCATTTGTACATAAAGCAATCATTTTGAATGAAAAAGGATCTGTGGACAATGGATTCAACTTCCATAAATCTTCCTGAAGCTCTTCTTTAGCATAAAATTGACAGTGTGTTCTCACTAAGCCCAACATACAGTCATCATCAAAATGGCTATGAACTGCACCAGATTTTTCTCTGGCTTTGAATCAGCTTAGTGATGAGTAACTCTAAAATGTAATCATTTAGCTATGAGGACCAATGTATGGTGTGATGGATCTTTCATCCACAGTTCCTCTTGAAGTTTTGTAATATTTATATCTTATTGAATTGCATTTGTTTCCTAACTATCCTCCCACTTTCAGTTGTCCCTGCTGCTGAGGATGAGGAGGAAAGTGGTTGGGAGGGGAAAACATTTCACCAGCAACAACAACAACAATAACAACAACAACAACAACAACAGCAGTGTTAATAAAAGAGATAACAGTCTGAGCAAGGGACTTGATTTTTCTTTCTTTTCCTCCTTAGCATGGCTGTGAACTGTGAATGGTGCATTTGCATGTGAAATGAATCAGAAAAAAAACAAATTAAAAGATATATACATATATATAAACTTAAGAAAATACAGTGGTTCTCAAATGAGCTTGTTCGACTGTCAGATGACAAACATTACATTACTCTAATTTTATGACTGTTGTCAAGTCGAGAACATAGCCTTGAATTGTAAAATTGACAGGAGGAAAGGACTCAGTAGTAAGCCATTTTTCAGTCAGTCAAACCATGTTTCATTGCCAGGCACTTAAAGTAGAAAACGAGCAGTGTAAAAAAGGATAATATCACTTTTGCTGTGTTCATTTGAAGTATGTGAAACAAAATAAATTGTAGAAAAATTACCCTGAAAAGAAAAACAGTTTTTGTAATTGGGTGAATTTTTCAGAACTTTTGGCTGAGCATATTTCAGATTAGCAGAGCAGCTAGTGATTTTTTTCCCTTTTTATTTTTACAATGCTTCTTTAACACCTCATGTACCTAATTTGGGTGACTGGGAAAATGACTCTGTCTTTGTTGTATTTTGAGAACCACTGATTAGCTGAGCAGAGATTTCACAGAGGAAATGGTCCTTGTTTGACAAACTTTGCATTGTGCCTTTAGAATTGAAGTGGTCAGAACAAAATGAAAAGTAGGTATTTTGGTGCTCTTTGACTCTGACCTGCTTCGTTCTCGTTACAGGGCATGAGTGTTCAACAGCCTGTCAATGGTTGTTAGAGCTGTCTGCATGAGAAGACCAGTTGTAACTTTGTTATATGCATTTAGGCTGGAAAGTTGTGCGGACATGATCAAGTGTACAATACTGTAGTATTCTTGACTCTGTCTTCCTCCTTGTTTATAGCAGAATATTAACAAACAACAATCTAGCAACAGTAGATTGTACATTTTGCATGAAAAGATTACATGTAACTACCTCCTGGGATGTTCATCACTAAAGTTTATAAGGTTTTAAATGGTACTGCCAAATGTTAGATAGCAGGCTATGAGTCCCGTCGCTTCTCATGTTTGTTGGTTTGCTTGTTTGTTCCTGGCAGAGGGAGGAAGACGATGACCTTGACGAACTCTTTAACAACCACCGCCCTCACTTGTTAGGCAGTCGTAGCAGTTTGGCTGTAAGTGCATGTGGGTGTGCTCCAAACTAACGACATACCTATCACATCTTTAACCTCAAAATCCTAAACGGGATACTTTTTTTCTGGTTTCTCTTCCAAGTCTGTACAACATTTAAAGGTTCCACTAATTGTTGTAGCTGGTGATGGTGTTGTTTTTGCACTGCTATTAAGAATGCTTGACATGGTTGTCACTCACCAATTTGTTCGTTTGTTCATATAAATTTCACTGATCTTCCTAATAAAATCCAGCACTTTGAAACCCACTAACATGAACATCAAGTTTTTTTTATTAACGCAAGCCTTTACAACAATATTCTTGTGATTTCTATCAAACCTTTAAAATATATATTACTGAATATGAATTAAGATTAATTACATTATGAGGTTAAAACAGCATTGAGTCTATTCTAATAAGAGAGTTCATAAGGTGTTCTGTAACTGTGGGACATAATGGTGGATGTGGTGAGAAACTTGTCTTCAAAATTTTTCTTTCTTTCTTTTTTTTTTTTTTTTAACGGTGTTGTTTATGTCAGTGTATAGATCATTCAGTTTGGAAAGTAGATCTACAGTCCAAGAAACTACGATTTTTTTTTCAAAATTAGATCTAATTACTTTTTTAGAACACCAATAGCAAAAAAGATTAATTTAGATACTGCTCAACATTTATTGAGCTCGTGACTTTTGGCTCATATTTTTAGCATTGTAGTGAGTAAATTAAATACATGTATTAGTATTAGTGAGAGTTTCTAGATGTGTTGCCTACAAATTTTCTTAATTTTGTTTTCACATATTTATTTTGAGTTCATTTATTTTGTTTCCTGATGTATAATTTAGTTTGTGGACAGAAGAGGCTGGGTATATTCAGGTCTAGTGGCAGTGCTTGTGTGCTCCATACTGGCAGTTGTCATCCAGCTGTGTGCTGGTGCTGCGGTTGGTGGGCTCTCTTTTCTTTTTGTTTCTTATGTTCACTTCCGCAGCTTTCCCCATGTCAGTCAGCACTTGTTCTGAACTCCAGCGCAGAAATTGATTGAAGGTTTAGATCAAAATGGAAAAAAGTCTTAAGCTATCTTTTCAGAGATTTCAAATATATGTATGCTTGAAGTTTGAATCATGATAGCAAATGCTATTTTCTCTCTTTTTTTTTGTATTCAATATTTTATAACAGCAGTACTTTGAAAGTAAATCGTGATAATATAACTGCCTAGTATATTATTGTTTTTTCTGTTTTTAGTATTTTACATGATTGGTACTTTACTATTGAATCCTGATAAGAAATGGGTTCTTTTTTTTTTTCTTCTTTTTTCTTTGTTTATGTATATGTGTGTAAGTGTTAGCACTTAACAAAGTGCAACCCGACAATAGAATATAGATCCTACTTTTTTTATATTCAATAATTATAACATTAGTATTTCATAATGGTAAAAGGCCTTTTTTTTTAATAATAGTTTATCAGTAGACTGCGGCAGATTGGAATAGAATATATATTTATATATATTAAAAAAAGAAAGAAAGAAAGAAATACATGTAAGCAAGTAAATGGACTGTTAAAAAATTGTGGTTCTTAAAATCAGTGAAATGGACATGTTTGGAACAAAAGCAAAGAAAGACATTGATGCCAGAAAGATTGAATCTGTTGAATTATCATCCACTATGAGGCAGACAAAAAATAAAGTAGTGTTTTGCCAGAAGGATATTCTGCTGATCTGCCACTCAAATTAGGAAGATATCAACTGGACATGAATTAAAGGTTATAGAAGTGTATTTGAAAAATTATTCTTTTGTTTCTTTGTGGTCACTGATCAGCTTTTAAAGCAGCTTAAGTTTCACACCAAGATCCCTCTTGATTTTCATAAAAATCAATTTTCTAAGTGCACTAGCTTGATGCTTTTATTTGATTTATACTTTTATAATTTTATTTTTGCAATATCCCTTTGATTGACTACATCAGTTCTAACAGGCACTCGCCCCTTATTCTTTGTCACATTTTCTTGTCAGCTGAAGTCAGGAACTAGAGTTCCTATTGCATGCAAGTTAGAGCAGTAACTGTGCCATTGTGTAATTCCTTATGCATTGAACATGATTGATCTCCAGAGATTTTCAACCTTTTCACCTAAGAAAAAAACAAAAAAAACAAAAAAACCTTTTTTTTTAAATTTATCATTTAATTACTATCTTAAGTCAATGAGTTTAACCTCAGTATCTTGTACAGTATTAAATGTTTCTTGTTTTGAACAAGCTGTTTAGAAATGTTTATTTTGTCTTTAACCTTAAGCCTCGGCTGGTTTTATGTCGTCATATTATTATGATTATAATTTTGGGTTACTGTGATTATTACTTGGGGCTAATATGGTTTTACTTTCGGTGTTGTTTAGCCCTGAATTATTAGCAAATATATCTATATTAAATTCCTTGGTTTAAAAAAAAAAAAAAAAAAAAAAAAAAACAAAATCCTTGGCCCACAACAGACAATAGCTTCGTTGACCACCATATCTTGGCATTAGCATTTTTGCTTAGCAATTTTTTATCTCTTTCAGATAGTTCCTAGTTAGAATATGTGTAAAGTAACTAACATCAAGCTCTGTCCACAGTGGCACTCCTCTTTGTCCACACCCTCCTCAGAGAAAAGACAGCTACAGACAAAATCTAGTGAATCCATCCAGTGAACCGCATTTTTCAGCCGACGAAGACACTTCCCTTTACCAAGTACGAGCGGTGTAAGAAAAGCTTTGTTGAGAAAGAAACAGATCATTTCTGCTCGTTATTTGAAAGATGTGAAACAAAAAATTGTGAACAAATGATCATCGGGAAAAACACCCCAAACATTTTCAGCATATGAGATGCGACACAATGAAATCAGGCACTCGTAAAACTGAGGTGATCGGAGAAAACTTCATGTTTTTCGTCATTGAATGAATTTTTAACACAATTTTTTTCTTGACAGAATCTTTCTATATCAATCTAAAAATGTATTTCAGAGTTAAATGTGCCAAACAGATTGAGTAAAAGCCCAAAAATTGTAATTTAGTGGCATGGCATAATAAGGATTAACAAAAATTAACAAAAGTGATCGGCCATTTTCTCACTAAATTCAGCTGCAGCAACAGGTCACCCCCATTGTCTTTAATTGCCAATATCTCGACTTCTTCTTGAGGTAGAACAAAAGATTTTTCACACACCGAAAGGGAAATGAATAATTTTCACATTGATACCAATAACTTCATTTGCTCAAAATTTGACGAGAGCCTGAGTTCATTGTATCATCTCATATGGTGAATTTTTCAGAATTTTCTGTTACTCATGTTTCAGATAAGAAAAGATAAAGTAACTTTTTTCCTTCTCTACAATGCTTGTGTTGTATCTCTTGTACTCGGCAAAAGGAAGTGACTCAGCTGACAGTCAAAATGGCACTTTAGTACTCGATGTCAGCAACTAAGGTCAAATACTTTGATGAGATAATGAAGCTCTACATATTATAGATGTACATGTAAAAATCAGTGGATTCAGTCATGAAAATCCCTGCAGGAGCAGGAAAATGGCAGCCAGCTCAAATACTTGCCATTACAGCACCAGTGCATAATAGAGACTGATTCAGTCATCTGCTCCGATGAAAAAAACTAGAGTGATGCAATAGTAATAGTAATATAGTACCAATGGAGAGGACTAGAAATTATTAGGAAAGTTATTTGAAGAAAGTTGACCCCAAAGATATTTTTGACTTAAAAAGTTCATAAGAAACAAAAAAAAATTTACATGTAATTTCTTGATGATGTTAATCAAACCCCAAGGTAATTTTCTAGAATCTTCTTAATACTTTGACTTACCTTAATTATTTTGTTTGCGCTATTGCTCATAGCAAAAGTTTTACATTTTACACTTTTCAAAAGTTAAAAAAAGTAATAGATAGCATGACAAGAAATATGAAATAATTACATTATTTGGACAATTGTGTAATGATTAATTAAACAGGCGATTTTTTGACATTTCCAAATGCTTGTTGGCATGAGAAATTTTTTCACTTTAGCAGCGCCAAGTTGTTTGCAGGATTGCAAAAAAAAGTAAAAAGAAAAAAAAAGAAGGAAGGAAGGATACATTTATAATGAGGAGATGAAATTGTGTCTTAGGTTTCTTTTCTGACACAAATTATTAACTTTTTACTGTTCATTAGTTATTCACTGTCAGTATTTTTATATTTTTTTTTCAGAAGTCATATCCTATACTTGCAACTTAGATTGATAGCAAACCATTAAATTAATGTAAAATCACACACATAAAATGTTAGGAAATAAGGCAGAACAGAATGAAGTAATAGCGGTGATATTTTTAGTGTAGGCTAGCTGATGATTGTTCATTGTGTATGTACTTTTTAACCATGTCGATTCAAATGGTATTCATACTCTTTCATTTCAAGATAAGTTTTGAATGAGTTTAAGTGGCTGCGAATGTTAAGGATGAGAATCAAAATTAAAGAATACATCTGTGTTTTAAAGACAGTTTGATTAACTTCGTAGTGAGTCATCCAAAGATGTTTCTGTTTTACATTTTTGTTTGAAAAACTGCATTGCCAACAGAGAGTGAGAATATGCGGTGTAAAGTGTTATCATAATGTGCAAAGTTAATTTTTTCATGATTACAACCGAGGAGTTATACGACTAATTATTCAAGTCATGTATTTGTATCACTAGGTGACCTAAATGATGTCATACTTCGTGCCGTTTCCCTGCTCTTTTTTTTTTGCAAAAGATAAGTCCTATTTAAGAACTTCCAATACATCTTATCGGCCCTGCTATATATTTTAAGAACAGGTTGAAGATATCAAGTCAGGCCAGATCAAAATATTAACACTAATAAATCCAGTTGGCTGCTCTTGCTACATATGATGCATTAATTAGATATTTACTGTTAATTATATCACAGGACCTACTTTGACATAATTTGAAACTTACTTGTTTTGTTAGAATATTATATCCCAGAATTGCTCATGATTCTTTGCTCTTTTCCCAAAGGCCGCCTACTTCCGACTTAGATACTAAATGAAAACTTGTATATGATACGTTTTGCTATGACCATCTGCTAAAAGTAAAATGTATGCTTTATCATCTCATTCTATTGCCGTGTATCACAGAATGATGCTTGCATAATTTTCTTATAAACCAGCGGAAGTGCTGCAAATTTGTGTGCAAGGTCAGGAAAGAGCAGAAAAACAGTGTAAGTTATAACATCAAGTAAAGGTATTAATATAGATGGAACTTTGTCTCTTCCACCTTACAGGACAGCCGAGAGAGCATCTACAGTGTGTACAGTGATGCTGGAGAGGTGAACTATGGTCGTATTCCTGTCACAGGGGACATCATGTTCAGTCTGGACTACAATGTCAAGAACAGCGTGCTAGAAGTTCACATCAAACAGTGCAGGGATTTAGCCCCAGTAGACACCAAGCATAACAGATCTGATCCGTAAGTCATAAGATCAAGAATGTTGTTGTTGTTGTTGTTGTTGTTGGCTCTCCAAGAATCAAGGGGGAAAAAAGTCTTTGTTGATGCATCTTCTGATGACTGTGTAGGCCAGTCCTTGAGTGATACTCTAGGGTACAAATGGGGCATGGATATCCTTGGGTAGGTGGGCTCTGGGTAGTTGGTGCCTTCTTCATCTGCCCTAGTCCACTATGGCCCCTTTTCTGACTGTCTTAGAACTTGGCTTTGTCAAGCACCATAGAGTGTTGTTTATTTTGTTTGTGTTCAAGTTTAATAGCACATTAGCACAATCACGGTTATATTGTGCCAAGCACGGAAAGTTATGTTATAATTCAAGGAGAAGAGAGGAAAGAGAGCGGGACAGAAGACAGGAGCAAGGAGAGAGAAAAGAGATGTCACCCCTGGAATGTCGAGGATGGCACTCCATGTGAGACATCCCACCGATGGCGGGCTTTCACTGCCTACAGGTGGGAGCAGAGAACCTTCGTACATACCCTGGGCCCTGTGGGGAGAAGTGTCTTTGATTGCTCACATATCACGATGTACATCTGATGTAAGAAAAAACATGCTTGAGTTTTCTGTCAGTATAGTCCAGTATAATGATATCCAATATTCTGATTATTAACATTTATTCGTTTAGTTTAAAATGAAGCCAACAAAATATGGTAAGCCGGCTTTATCAGTGCATTGTGATTAATTTGATGTGCAATGAAAATATGACTGACAGATTGATTTGGAAAAAAAAACACCAGAAAAAGAGAGATTTATATTTTATTATGTTTTTGTTTCTGAGTTTTTTTTTTTTTTGTCTGTTCTTGTCAGTTTATGTTTGAACAAATTCTTTGTCTGCTTTCCTCTTGACAACCAAATTATACATGTCTTTATTTATGAACCAGTTATGCAGGCGCTTACCATGGAAGATTTTTTTTTTTTTTTTTTTTTTACTCTGATCAGCTATGTCAAAACCTACCTTCTACCTGACAAAACACGTGGGAGCAAGCGCAAGACCAAAATCAAAAAGCATACGTTGAACCCCACATTTGATGAGGTGCTAAAGGTGAGAGAAGGACAAACATGATTGTTATTTTATATATCTAGGTAGACTTTGTATCGCCTTGTCAGAACAGACCAAACATCTAGGCCACCCAGGGGGAAAAAGGAAGGGCAGAAAAGGAAGAAAATGAAGGAAAATGAAAGAAAGAAAAGAAAAACAAATCAAAAATGAGAAAAGTCTGATTTTGTAATGTTTTCACAGTACATCTTCAAAAAAAAAAAAAAGAAAACAACTGTTCTTATGATAACATCTCAGTCTTGGAGGAATGGGTTGGTAATCACTTGTTTATATTGAGCTTCAGAAAGTTTTGAAAAGCCCTGTGTTATTCTTTATCTTTCTTTATATTTGTATTTTTATTTGAGAGAGAGAGACAAGAATATAAAGATGAGGATGTCTGGGGAGAAGGGAAGGGGAGAGAGTTCATAGACAGAAAGAGAGCTAGAATGAAAAAGAGGGGGAAAAATCTTTGTCTTTATTGGAGTGTTTTGAGCATTATCAGTCAAAATAATAAATAGCATTTGGGCTCATTTCAAGTTCACCAAGGTAGGAAACAGTTTTTGAGTCCATGTCAATATTTGTATACAGCCATGTAGTTATTTTACCAAATAAGGAAAATAGATGGAACAGTGCTATTTGAAGTTGTTGGTGAACCATGGCAAGATAACTTTTTTAAGGGGGCTTGGAGGTAAAACTCGTCAATTTTGGTAAAAAAAAATAGGCCTACCATGTTTTTATTTTATTGTACAAAGATGATATAATCATTATACAATGGGAAAATATACTGTTTATGTTGAAAAACATCTGTAAATGGCTACAATATGGTCTGAAAGTACTCTAGCCCCTTAAAAATTTTTAAGCTTCATTTTTTTAGAAATTCCTTTTTTCTGACAAATATGACACTATTTTCTTAAAGTATTTATTATTATTGCCATTACAGCCTTGAAATTTGGTACACTTCATCTCCATTCATATGTGCAAGCAGCTGGCTACGTTTTATTTGATATATCTAGGATGTTTTTTTTAATGAATTTTTAAAAGGGCCATCCTCAAAATTTTCAATAGCTTAAATATTAGCCAACTTTGAAAAGCTCTGTAAGGTTAATTTATAGCTCAGTCAATTTTTGAGTTAGTCAGCTTTGTGATTTTATGTCCACTGAATACTATACAACAGAAAAAAATCAAATTTCGTCTTTTACTTTTGAAATGGTTGAGAAAATAAAATTACATGTTAATTTCGACGTAATATCTAAGATGGCCACCATTTCCATGGCAACCATGCATTTTCTAGAATGTTTTCTCATGTGAATCATCATTTCTTAACTTGTATGACATTATAATCAAATTTATTGCTTCATTTAACCAAACTTTAAAAAAAAATTTTGTTTAGTATTGAACCCCCTTAAATACGTATAATATTGGGATCTCAGCTTGCATATCACATTTAAATTCATTTGACTGTTTGTTTAACATATGATGTGTTATGTTTTCTGTTTCCCCAGTACCCTATTGGCAGAGCTGAGCTGGAATCTCGCAGTCTGTGGGTGACTGTTTGGCACAATGACCGTTTTGGTCGTAACGACTTCCTAGGGGAGGTCACCGTACCGTTAGACTATTATAGATTTGATGACAATGCTCCAAGATGGTATCCTCTGCAAGAAAGAGTAAGTAGGACTTGATGTGCATGAGCACCATATATTTCCACAGTTCAAGAAGTACTGGTTTCACTGTTGAGAGTTATATTTATATCCTGGGGGGGAGGGGGGGGGGGGGAAACCTTCCCCATATGTAGGAATAGACATAGTGCTTCTGTTTTTTTTAAAAGCGTCATTTCTTTAGAATGCCCACGAAACAAAACACATTGTGCCATGTTACACCAATAAAGCAATAGTCTTATGTTTACTTGCAAAATTATGACAAGCAGTTTTTAACATGTAATTGTTATTGTTCCACTGCTGAACCTTACTAATTTTGTGCAACTTGTAACTCTTGGGTATCCAGCCTTACAAATAAAACACATGGCAGATATCAGTTGGTTTAATGATTGGATTTGAATTCAACTGAAAGCTGATATTTACCCATGTTATGGGTACCGTAAAGCATCACAATTATCATAATCATACCACGTTATCCTAGCTGTTAGCTTCATAAGGGTTCTGGCCAGATTCCTTGGTAACCTTTGCCCTGTATAATCTTTGTTCTGTGTAACCTTTGTCCTATATAACTTTTGCCCTGTATAATCTTTGTGTTGAACCTTTGTCCTGTATAACCTTTGCCCTGTATAACCTTTGCCCTGTCAAGATTGCCCAGCAAGAGACCATGATGTGCTACAAAGGGGACCTGTTCATTTCCCTCAAGTATGTCACTGCCGACATGGTGGAGTCCTCCACTGCCAAGAAAAAGTCCAGCTCCTTCCGTAGAAAGGGCAAAGAGAAGGAGAAGCCAGCTGGTCTCGGGGAGGTCCATGTCTTGATTCGGGAGGCCCAGAATCTCACAGCCATGAGAGCATCAGCTGGCTCAAATCCATTCTGCAAAGGGTAAGTACTGCTTGTCTCCATAATATGTGCATAGGAAAGGTCCCATGTTTTGTCCTCTCTTGTCTGTGTAAGTCTGCCTTCTACATGTACAAGAGTAAGCAGATTTACTGCACATGCTTGCCATATATTCCATAGCCTCTGGAAAATAAATTGCATTGACAGGAACTTATGCAGGACATTACAATTATTATTTAGGTATCACATCGAGATAACCTCCACCAGGAGGTTGAAAGACTTATATAGAACGTAACATCAAGAACGGTATCACATTAACTGGTTAAGATTCTGACAAAATTGAAGCATCTTAATTGTACTCTATAAATACTTGATCAGCCTTTTTGACATGTAAACATACCTTACTGTGTGTGTGGCACAATATAGCCGTGATCGTACTGTTGTGACATTAAATCCTAACACAAACAAACAAACAAACAAGCATCTTAATGTAATAAGGGTCTTGTCCCAAAGCATGATTTAAAAGTAATGACATTTTTCATGTAGTATAGTTTCTCTCAAGATGTTCTGTGCTCTACAAGAGCATTCAAAAGCTTGCATAAGACTAGAGGCAAATGATGACAAAAGCTATATGGACATTTTTCCTTTGTCTCTTCAGCTATCTTATGTCTGAGGTATATTGACAGTCTACCATTGTAGGGCGTTAGAGTGAACACATATATAACTGTCTCAATATTTTGTCAGGACAGAACATCTGAAACTGTAATTGAGAGTTAGGCAAATATGGAAGCTCGGACACTGAATATACATTTTATTCTTTCTTAAGGTATTTAGATATGTTTTACCCGTTGTAAAGGTATTGAATATGTGTTTTACTCTTTCTCAAGGTTTTTAATGTGTTTTGCTCTTGCTCAAAGTAGTGACTGTGTTTTACTCTTTCTCAGGGTATTAAGTATGTGTTTTACTCTTTCTCACAGTGTTGAATATGTTTTTGTTCACTCTTTCTCAATGTACATGTATTTAGTTTGTATTTTACACTTTCTCAAGGTATTAATACAGTGGAATCCACTTAAAGTCAACCTCTCGGGACCGAGAAAAAGTGTTGACTTTAAGCAAGGTTGACATTATCCGTTTTCAGGGGACACAATCTCTGGTAGGCACGAGGGGTCAAAATATGTGTTGCATAAAATTTATTGGGTTATACGCTTAGGCCATTATCTCTAGGCTTAATAAAAAAATTTTTTTTAAAATCTAGCAGAGCTTCCTCCTCAAGGAATAGAAGTATTTTGCCTCTTTAAGAAGTTTCAACCTTGTATCCAGATTGAGAACGATATACTTTTTCTCAGAGGTAAAAGGTTGACTAGATCTTGTCACGGCAAGTGCAGAATGTAGGAGTAGGAATAAACGTGATCTGAAGATGTGACTGAAAGCGGGCGAAATTCCCGTCTGCACTTTCTTTGTGTCTGTGCATGTGTCAACAAATTGGGCGAAGGAAATGAGTGTGGGCCGGTGTTTGTATATCCATGCCAGCACGAGGCAAACAAAGAGGGCCGAGCATGGAATTGTGTGCCACTCAGAACCTGAAGTACTGTAGTGTGTGTGTATCAAGGCAGTCAGTGATCTGGGTGTGTGCCGCGGACTGGCCAGTGCATGAGAAAGGCAAGGAGAGCGGAGTGTGAAACTGCTATGTGCGTGTGTGTTTGTGTATCCCCGCCAGCGATGAACAGATGAAGAGAGCCAAGCATCTTCTCATACAGTGATAGGCCCATAGGCTATAATATGTCGTAATAGGGTGTCTCTCAATCTCTCTGACTGACTTTTTTTTTCCTTTGTCCTAACAATTTACAGCTGTCAGTTGACCTTAAACGAATTCACCTCTGAAGGTGTTGACATTATCAGAAACAAGGCTATTGAAATATAAAGGGGAAAAAATGGGTTGACGTTAGCCGCCGGGAGGTTACTTCAAGTGAGTTGACTTCTCACAGGTTCCACTGTATGCATTTTACTCTTTCTCAAAGTATTGAATATGTGTTTTGCTCTGTTTCAAGATATTCCCAGTTCCTTTGCTGAATATTCAAGCTCAGATGACATATAGATGATAACAGGAAATGTATATGTATATTCCATTCTCCAGGTATCTACTGCCAGATGTGTCGCACATCAGCAAACAGAAAACTCCTATCATCAAGAAGACAACTAGTCCCCAGTGGCAGCACATCCTGGTCTTTGAAGGGGTAGAGGAGACACAGCTGTACCAACATGGCCTTGAGCTGACCATTTGGGACCATGAGAAATTGTCCAGCAATGATTTTCTTGGAGGTGTCCGCCTCAATCTGGGCCAGGGTGAGAAACATTTGTCTTCTTTATATGACTAGTTAAGGATGTCAAACTGTCTTTCTTTTTTTTTTTTTTTTTGGACACATTTCCATCATATTTGAGTAGTCAGGGATGTCAAACTGTCTTTTTTTTTTTTTTGTGTTGGACCCATTTTCATCATATTTGAGTAGTCGGGGTCGGGGATGTCAAAACGTCTTTTTTTTTTTTTTTTTGTGGACACATTTCCATTCTATGTTACTAATCAGAGATGTCAAAGTGTCTTTGTTTTGTTTTGTTTTTTAGGCTTTGGGTCCATTTTCATCACACTTGAGTAGTCAGGGATGTCAAAGTGTTTTTTTTTTTT
Organism: Peronia peronii; assembly: GCA_039654565.1. Lineage (NCBI taxonomy): Eukaryota > Metazoa > Mollusca > Gastropoda > Systellommatophora > Onchidiidae > Peronia > Peronia peronii. The sequence goes on along the minus strand of JBCEWB010079214.1, from coordinate 15,616 downwards.
TTAAAATTTGGACCCATTTTCATCATATTTGAGTTGTCAAGGATGTCAAAGTGTCTTTTCTTTTTTTGTTTTTGTTTTGTTTTGACTCATTTTCATCATATTTGAGTTGTCAAGGATGTCAGAGTATCTTTTTTTTTTTGTCTTGGATCCATTTTCATCATATTCAGCAGTCAAGGATGTCAAAATGTCTTTTTTTGTTTGTTTTGTTTTGTTTTGGACCCATTTTCACCAAATTTGAGTTGTCAGAGATGTCAAAGTGTCTTTTTTTTTTAAATTTTGTTTTTTGTTTTGGACCCATTTTCATCATATTTGAGTTGTCAGAGATGTCAAAGTGTCTTTTTTTAAATTTGGTTTTTTGTTTTGACCCATTTTCATCATATTTGAGTAGTCGGCGATGTCAGAGTGTATTTTCTTTCTAACAAAGCAGATTTTTTTACCCCATCGTGAATTGTTTTACTGGTCCTTAACTTTTCTTTTTTTTTTCGGTACAAATTCTTCAATTATGTTGTCATGAAAACATAATGGGTGAAACATTTTCCTACTTTTTCATGAAAGCAAATTGACAGCCCTAAGTGATTAAATATTTGAAAGGATAATGTTAGAAAATTGCATGCACCGAAGAAAAAAAACTGCCTCTGCGAACCAGCCATCTGACCAAAGATTTATCGAGCACATTTTTGTAAGTCATCCTCTGGGACCATCGATCATGGACCAAGATTCATGTTTTGTTTTTATGACTATGTCAGTTCTTGTTGAGTCTGAAGTGACTGCATCAATATTGTGCACCTGTTTTATTTCGAAAGTCTTTGTGCAACTTGGCTGCGCACATTTTATGTCTTATATTTTTGCTGTTTATACAGGTGTAAGCTCAATGTTTGTCTGCAGGTAATCAATCAGTCAGTCAATCAGTCAATCAGTCAATTAATCAGTCAATCAATCAATTGATAAATATGCAATATAAAAAATTACCATTTCTATCATAGTTTGCTGTAGGGATATATGTATCATATATGGATCATGAAAGGGTTAGTTAAATGGGATTGTTTTTTTACCACTCCAAATACTTCCCATTGTCAGAGAATAGGGGTCTTGAACAAGCAGTGTTAGAACAAGGGTTCCCAACTGGTGGATCCCAATCCCCAAGGGGACTGCAATACCTTAGTAGGGGGGATCATGGAGCCTTGCTAAAAGTGGCTTGGGGTAGAACTAATTTCAAGTCTCCAGTTACATTTTGTATGCTCATACATTTTTTTGTTTTTGTTTCAGAGTTTCTCACCTGCTTCACTGCAGAAAATAAAATGTAAATCAAGTTGCTAATAGTGTGGGTCAGGTGGGTTTCAAACTTTTGGCTAGGGGATCATGAGTGCAAAAATATTGGAAACCACTGGTTTAGAAGGGGAAAAAAACAACCACCTTTCTTCTTGTCATTCAAAAGATTTTGAAAATTTTTGATAAAACTGCTGTGAAAATACAAAGCATTTTCCTGGTGCCATGAATTTTTCATGATCTGAGTTTCAAACAAATAGCATAAAGTGATTTTTTTCCCCTCTTTTTACAGTGTTTGTTCAACACCCCTTGTGTCAGGCAAAGGGAGTTCATATGACAGGTCAAGAACAATCTCCATTGTTCAGCTAAATTTTTAGAGATGCTGATCTTTCTGTGACTGATTCCGCAGGTATATACCAAGGCAAGCCTGTGGACTGGATGGATGCCCGTGGAGAAGAACTGGAGGCCTGGCAGAGCATGATGGATCATCCCAACGAGTGGATCGACACACAGCTACCACTGCGACCCTCCATGGGCAAGCAAACGGTCAAGAAGTAGTCAGCTTATGGGCAGCTCCTCTGGAGGACCATCTTCCTCCGCAAGGGGTGGGGTGAAACAGGGAGGCAACAAGAAAGGTCCAGTCACTCTGATGTACAGACAAGTAGGCAGTCTGGAGGGTCAGGCTATCTGGCAAGTGAGAGTTCTGGGAGATCAGATTGCCTGGCAAGCCAGAGTACCCAGGGGTCAGTTTGGCCCACAATTACTGTCGATAGTTTACATTTTGAAGAAAATCTTCCTGATATTGAAGAGGGTGTCTCTCTCGGGAACAGTCTTACTGTTCTAACAAAGGCTGAAAAAAGTGGGAGCACCTCACTGCTTGACCAACCTGTGCCCCAGAATGATAGTGATCTAGCAGCCAGTGTGGTGTTTCATGTTTGCAGTATGTGTGCAGAGACAGAGCCGAATCAGGCTTTCAAATTTAGCTCAGTTGGTGCAAATGGCCCGAATGAATGTGAGAATTTTACAGACAAGTGTGTGAAGACTGATAATCAGTCAGTTTCTGATGAGTTACTTTTAACTAAAGAGTCATTCAGTCAAACTGTAACTAGAGATAGTCGTTTCAGAAACACCATATATCAGAGTGTTGACACTGCACAGCTAGAGGGCACAGTTGGTGCTATCAAATCATTTAAGAAAGTTTCTACAGTAAGGGAAGATATGGATTTGGGGGAAAGACTTTTGAATTCTGCATTTAATCCAGAAACTATGACAAATGATGAGGTTTTTATTACCATAACTGCTGCAAATGACTCAAAAAATAGCAGGTTTGTTGAAAAATTGAGTTTTACTGATCAGAAAAAAAGCAGCTGTGGAGATGAATTCTCTGGTCACCAGAACAGAACAGATCAGAAACAGAACAACTGTATGGAGAAGTCCGTCAGCAAGAGTGAGGTCAATACTAGTGGTCAAGACCCAGCGTGCCAGCCGGTGTTGGTCTACAGCAGAGAACATGAAATGGCACAGACATCCCGGTTGACACCAAACGCAGGGGAAGTTATATCTGGCAATGAGACACTGACCAATCAGCTTAAACTGAGTGAAGGTACAGCTAGAGCCAATCTGGTACCCTCATCACGGTCGTTGCAAGTTGAATCAGACACTAACAGTACGGGCTCCTTGTCTTACTGTCATTGTCATCACCTTGACTCATCCACCTGTAGTTTGGCAGCGGATCACCCGAAATCTGCACTAGATGTATATTCCATTCATCAAGTTCTAGATCCTTCAGTGCAAGAATCACTGACTCCTCTGCCGCTTGACCATCAGAGGAGTCCATATCTGAGAGCTCACCTGATTGCCAGCAGTGTCAATTCTGCTTCTAGTTTATCAGACACTCGGATTGCAGACTGCCCTCACCGCTCCCTCCCCACCCACTCTGTGACACTGACACAAACTTATGGCTGTGGTTCAGAACCAGTCATCAAGAGACATTTATTTTTCCAGCCAATTGTCGATATCACAATGACTCCCTCTGAAGATAGTGAAATTCCTTGTTCTCAGAATCAGGAACCATTCACCAATGTTCAGCCGTCTGTCCTGTCACCAGAACCAAATTGTGCCAGGCGACTTCAACCAATAGATCAGACAATCACTTCTTTTGATCATGATGGTATCCCAGCAATCGTTTCACAGGCAAAAAGTCAACTTCCAATTTTTGTACAGCAGAGACCATTCTCATACATTCACCCAAATCATATTCTGACACCACCGTACCAACTGAAATCAAATTCCCACAGGGGTGACCCAGAACCCCCATATTCCCAACAGCCCAGTGTCCCACTGGATATATTTGATCAGCAAAGGATAGTGCCTCCCTCCCAGCCTCATCAGTTCCCTGTTCTGTCAAATGAGGCTCAGTTCTCCCCTCCACTGATGAGAGGCAAATTTGTCTTGCCATTTCCCCCTCTAAAAATAGTCCACTCTGCCCCACAGCCTTTGGACCCATCTGCTGACCAGAACCTACGCATTGATTGTCCTATCTTGGAACAGCCTGTCCAACAGTCAGACCAACAGCCTGTCAAACAGCCTGTCCATCAGCTGGGATTCCAGCACTTGGATTATTCTTCCACTTCACAAGAAGAGGAATCCATGATCTACCTTCCCTCACACATGGGAATTGATCTCACTCTCACATCAAGTGATTCAGGCTCTTCAACTAAATGTACTGCAGGAACATCAACCAGATCTCACCACAAGTTAGCAGAGTTGATCTCTGAGAATTCTACTGAATCATCTTTGTTCACTGCACAAACAGCTGTTTATCATAGTGACAAGACAGCAGTTGTAAAACAGCAAGATCTTAGTGGTTCTCTACTTCAAAATGATTATGGAGCTCCATTGCCTGCTGCAGCCAGTGAGAGCCAACCAGTACTTGAAGAATCTGCTTCATCCCCTTCATTCATTGTGCAAAAGGCTGCCTGTCTTAAAGATAAAACAGCAGTTTTCAAACAGCTTGATGATGTCAATCCTACCTCATATGGTCATGTTAGAGGTTTGTTACCTGCTCCAGTTGGTGATAACCAGTCTGCAGTAGCTGATATACCAGAGCTGGAAAGCAGTGCCCAACAACAATTGGCCAATGTGGACAATGCTATTTTGCTTAATGCCTTGGAATTCCCTTTCTACTCAGGCCCTAACAAGCTAGAATCCTGTCAAGCACATCAGCCTTTCACCACTGCACAGGCCCTCACACTACCACGGTGTCGCACTCCTCATGCTTCCACAAACTTCATCTCTTCAGATGAGTTCTGGTGTGCCAGCCCCACATCTCCATACACCTCAAGAAGATCTGCACCATTCCACCCACACACTACTCCTTCACAAACCAGTTCCGTCAGAGCATCGCCCACTGAGTACTATTCTGTGACTAATTACCCTCGGCAGAGCAGGGAATGCAATGCAAATGAGCAGGATCCCCTATTGGCGGGAATATCAAACTTTGCAATGAAAGCATCATATTCTCATAAGAAACACACTGATGGTCCCTCTTTCTGCTATGGTTCTACCCCTCGTCATTTGCATACACATCAGGTGGTATTCCCAACGTCATCCCCAGGCCATATAAATCTTCTGTCAGAACACCAGGTTCTGAGGTCAACTATCCCCTCGTCCCTACACCACAACCAGGTGGCTCAAAGATTACCCACGGGACGACTAAACCAACTCATCAGCAATCAGATGGCCAGACAACTTCCCAACTCTTTGTCAGCTTTTAAGACAAATCTGAAAGGGCTCTTGTCTCATGAAGTGGAACAGAAGACTTTATGTTGCCCTGAAGCCACTAACACAAGGGATGACATAGCCTGCCACACTGATGATCACCGGAAAGAACCTGATACGAAGTATCTGGGCATAGAATGGCAGGGATGGTGGGACACTTTGGCCCAGTTTTTACCCATTGAGACATTGGAAACCTCTAGGAATGAAGTGATGAACAACCTGGCTGAGAGCCGTGTGGTCCAGGTGAGAAACCTGGGTAAAGATGACCTTTCCTCAGGCCGGGGATCTTCATGTGGTAACAACAGCGGCAGCAATCCTGCTGACATGGCCAAGCCACATGGTTGCCGACGGTCTTCACCTCCAGTCACTTCTCTTGAGAGGTCAAATTTGATTTGCCAAAAAGAATCCTACCCATTGATGCAGGCACAGAGTGATGGAGGACACTGGATCAATACGGTTAGCACAAGTGACTCTGGGTGTCAGCTCACAGATTATCACAGTGTCTTAGAATCCTTCACTGAGAACCAGGATGAGACTCCCACCCTCACTCCACAGTCCACCTATGTCAGTCTGGTATCAGCTCATGCATCCAGTCCATCTCTCAGTAAGAGTTCAAAATACGCCCAGGGGCCCACCGTTCCTGCCAGCACTCATGGTGATCTGAGACAGCAGAACAAACGCTGTGTCCCAAACTGCTTGCCAAAGAAAATGCCGGTTGCTCTGGAGAAAGATTTGTCTGAGGAACAGGAAAACATAGCTATACAAAACAACAACACAGACTTTCTCCCGGTATTTCTAAGGCAGAGATATTTGGTCTTTCATAGAGGACTTAATCATGTGCCCATACCTCAGGAACAGAATAAACTGCTTAGCCTAAAAATTAAAATGCCCTTTTCTCAGATGAACACGCCCATGTCTAGAGAGGGGGAAGAATCCTCTCCACCTGTGGAACTCAGTAATTTGAATGCCTTCACAAAGCCTGGAGACTCGGCCATTTCCCATGAATATTTAGAGTCAAAGCCACCTCATGGACAGTCAAATCTGAAATCATCAGAAAAACAAACAAGTTTGATGCATTTGTCACATAAGATTTCAGCTAAGCCTCAGGACCAGGCATCTGTGCCATCTGAACAAGGTCTCTCAGCCAAGACTTCAACCCAGGAAAAAATAAATGCATCAGCTCCAGTAAATGATGACCACACCAAGGATTCCCAGTTTTCCCAGGAATTTGACCAACAGAAGCAGACAAATAGCTATCATCCAGATGATGCACAACAAACTGAACCTTCATTTCTAGAACCAGATATTGTAAACTTGCAGACAGCAGCACTCAACAGTACAGCTGTTATCAGTGATATGAAATTTGCCCCAGGAAGCTCCTGTAAATCCAGCAGTGTTAACAAATCTCAGCAGAGCGACTATGACACTTATGTGGAGAGAGTGAAGCCATCAGTCAGCATTGTTGTCAAGGCAGAGTATCCTACAAGAACTAGGCCTCTATCTGTCAGTTCACAAAGTAAGCTAAAACTACCACCAGCTCTCACTCTTGAAAACCCCAGCCGATCCATTCTGACTACTGCAAGTCAAAAGAGCAGATCAAGACTCAAGTCTGTGGGCTTTGCATGTAGAAGTCAAGATCATATCATTCATCCCATGCACCCAAAACTGAGCACTAGCTCTTTTCACTGTCTGAGTGAGGCTGGGCCAGCAGAGAAAAACTCCCAGTCCTCACGGTACACAAAGACAAGCAGCGATTCTGGGGAGGAAACCCTGAGCTCTGGGAACCTGTCCTCTTTTATGGGGACCAGCAGTGAGGACACATCGCAGGACAACAGTAGGAGTGAGCCAGGGTATATTATTTTGACATCGGCTCCTATGTCAGGCAATATTCTGTCCAAACTGAAGACAGGCGTCACAGCTCATGGAACAGTTCAAGTTACACAGCCTCAGAAATACCCGCAGGCATCCTCAGAAAATAGTTCACAGTCTCGGAGGTCTGCATCCCAAGATTCCGTAAATGAAGTTGTAGTTACACCAAAGGGAAATCAGGTCACAGCCATTCACAAAATGAGGTCTCAAATATCAGAGAAACCTCATTTGAACGCTGTCCAACAGACAATTACAAGTTCCATCCAGAAAGGCTGGGGACCATATTTGAAGAGAGGAACACCAGATATGACAATCAACCAGGCTCTGACTGAATATTACACTGGACCTGCCTCCATCTCTGATTTAAGCTCACGACCTCTGTGGCCAGCGCGTAGGTTTATTGATTCATCTCCATATCAAATTCTACATCAGAAACCTCTACAACTTCTCTATCCTGAATTAGAAACTTCCACTTCAAGTGGACCTGGGCAGTCAGAATGTCCACTTCCTCCATCTGAGCAAATGACCAGTCCCCTTGTGAAACCGGTGCCCATAGAAGTAGCACCACCAGTGCCATATATCACAGATGCAGATCCTAAGTCTGAGAAATCTGAGTTTGGATCTCCTTGTGGCATTAGATCCCCAGGAGCTTCACGGTCCCCAGAAGTGACACCTCAGAACCTTGGAAGATCTTATCAAAAGACTGTCTCACCTGTGCTAGAAACATTTGTCTCACCTCAACTAAGCCGATGCCAGTCGTTGCCAAGATTCCCAACATCTTCCCCTCCTCTGGTCAAACGCTCTGACCTACCAGGCTCTCCTCTGAATGCACTCCATGGAAACACATCGCCAGCTTTCACACCCACTACGCCTCCCAAGGGACACAACTCTCCACTCTTGCAGGGAAACTCAAGACACATATATTATAATTATTCACTCCCAGTCCAACCAAGTTTGCCACTCCCACTCAGATTACATTTAATGTCCCAATCACCACAGTCCCAGTCTCTGCCATCGAGTGATCACCAGATTGCTCTGGAAGAGATTGATAGACACACAGCTCCCCCTTCTCCTAAGCTGTATCACTTAGAAACACAGCCAACTCTCTCGACACCAGTCACAAAGTATTGGATTTCAGTCCTCAACAGTGATGTTCCATTTCATGAAGATCGTCAGGTACTTGTAGAGAGATGTCAAGTTGTTCCACCACGGGAAATCCAAAGTCCTCTGGCAGCCATAGTCAGACATCAGACTTCACCTGGAAACTATCAGCCTTCTCTGAGGCATGGCACAGTAACTTCTAGTGGTTCTCAACCTACCAGTCTGAAGTCCCCTCTTGACAAATCGGGACCATCACGCTCATTCAGATCTGCACCAAGCCAAACCATAAAAGTGCTGAAATCTTTTCTGGCTGTGAAGAAATGGTTGAGGAATAAAAGTAAAACATCTTCAAAGCCTGATTCTGGTCCACATCTCAAATCCTCAGATAACTAACTGCTGAACTAAATGGTTATTTTCAAGATATTTACAGCAGTTTTGTTTTTGACTCATAGGAACAGCATTCAGATTTGACACTTTTTCATTCGAGATATGAAGATTTAGTGAAGTTTTTGTTATCATAGTTGTTTGTGCCTATCATGGCTGTTAATTAAAAAAATCTCGGATATATTCATCTTCACTGTGCTACTATCTCTTGTTTTGTGTGGGTAACTGAAGTTTTCCAAATTAGTATTTCATAAACCTGAGTATTCTGTACCCTCAGATGTAGCAGTGATTCTGTGTACATATGCTGCAGTGATGTTCTGTTGCCAGCAAATGAATTAGAGCAGTCAGGATATTTGGCTTGGGCCATACAATGCACTTGAGACCTGTCTTCTCTTACTATTCGCATCTTCCATAGTGCCTTGACCACAGTCAGCTCTTTTATTCAGTACAAACTGCTGACTTTTACTTTTTTTTTTTTAAATGATGCCTTGCAGCATTAATGTTTTCTAGAAATTTCAGGAACAGGATGAAATACTATCTCATAAGAATTATTGAACGTAACCTCACGAATAAATTCTTGTTAAGATTTTGTGGATCTATGGACAATTTGATGACTCATCATTGGAATGGATTCTTACTAATTTTCAATTTTTTGATGCAGCCATTTATATTTTCACAAAGGACAATAGAGTACTTGTCTCATTTGGCTAAATTTACAATGCCACAATCAGATTATCATGGGTGTTGGTAAGAAAAACTGAATTTGCACTCAGATGGCACCATTTTGTTCTTTTATTTGTGCAGCAAATTCAAGCTTCTCTCATAAAATCTACATGTCCTACACTGAAATTATCCTTTTTTTTTGTTTTTTCATTCTTCACAAATTGACTTTGAACAAACGCTTTTGTAACAGTAGACATCTGTATTTGTTTCTCTCATATGGACTTGGATGTCCAGTCATCAGTTGTCGCCCTTTAATCTCAAACACTCCATATGATAATACCTCTGTATTGTGTTTATCATTCAGAATGATTACAAATATTGTACTGTACACGTCTCTGATTGGAGATACTGCATTCATGTCTTAGTGCCTTCTATGAACACCATTAAGTGTCTTGCAGGCTTGAACCTGATGCCTGGCATGGTACCCAGGTTGTATTTTTCATACTGTATAATAATCCATAGTGATTTACTGTAGTTTGCTTGCTACAATGTCTTAGAGAGTTCAGCATAAGGAAAAGGCCTGTATATGCTAGTCTGTGAATGAGATGCACTGTTACATTCAGAAATGTGGTTGATTCATTTACCTCCATGTCACAATCATTGATGGGTTGTAAGTCGGTTCTTTACGTATGGATAGTAACATTGGATTGGACAAAGAAATATTAAGTGTGTAATAGAATTGTAAGAACAGGTTGAATTTCACCCCTCAATGTTTCATGCTGACCAAGGACATAATGTATGCATAGATGTGCTTCCCTTTGTACCCTCTTGAATGTCTTTGCATGCAGAAAGTTTTGTTGAGATTACCACTATGCTTGGGCTTATACGGAAAAAACTGTGATGGGAAATGCACATCATGTTGTGCTAGCTTGAAACTGGAGTGAAACTGACCACAATTTATTGTCCCAGGAGTGTTTCTGCTAGTGCACTTCCCTCATTGCCATGAAATAGAAAATTTCATCCGCACAAATTCTAAATATCACTGTAGACCGGTTATGGTGCCCAAAGATTATGGTGGGCTCTTACTATGGTTGCAGTCTTATGGACAATAATTTGCTTTGGTATGGAAGATGATGTTAGGCACAAATCAAACATAACATGTTTTTTATTGTTCAAGGCAGGTGAGAGCTCATTGTGCCATAAAACAGGAGCTTACTTAACTGAATGACAAGAACTAGCAGTATTTATAAATTTCCAAACTTTATAGATTTGACTTTTGTTAAGGTTAGGATGTATAATAAATATTATGTATGACTGATATCTGCAGAAATTTGAAGAAATTAAATCTTCTAGGTCAATACAATCCCACATCTACTTCTACATTAAGCTGGAATATTTCACATGTATCTAATTTTTTTTGTGTCCTTAATTTGTTATATATATGTTATTTGGTTTAATCTGTCTGTATCTTTTCCATTTAAATCAGGATGATAAGAGATTATTTTTTTTATGAGTGGCTTTGAGCAAAATGCACTGCAACAGTCATATTCCACAACCAGTGAAAGGCAAGATAATTACGCTAGGACATTACCAGTGTCTTTTTTTTCTTCTTGATCCCAATTACACAGTATGTCAGCATGGTTTCCCCACTTTAACCTGTTGTGTTCTGCATAAATGTGAGTATTTATTTCTGAACCAAAGGTTGGTTTAGTCCTTTCATAGATTTGTGGAAATCCATAGGGCATAATTACCTATTAAGACAGATGTATTTTGTTTTATTAGTGCATGTCATTTAAATGCAATTTTTTTTCAGATTCTGCATATTATTAATGCCTTAGACAAATTTTCAGCACTATTTATTCCATCTTGGGCAAGTGAATGATATAAATTTTATGTTTGAGTACCTTACAATCAAATGTTACATCAGTGTAGGATCTGTACAATAAACCAAACTAGTTCAAGCATTCTCTGTGTTGTTCATTATTGGGTGTACATGTGCATGGAAGATTTATTGTTTTCCAGGTGTCATCCAACCTTGTGCCACTGGTCTTTCTCTCTCATTACACTACTGTCTTTCTGTCCCATGAGCATAACATATTGACAACTACAAGATACCTCAGCCACTAATAAAGCTGCTGGATTCAGGTGTAAGAGAGAGAGAGAGATGTCAGCATTCCAGACTAATAAACCAAAAATCAGGCTATCCTTAAATTTTAAGAGGATTCTACACTAGCTTAATGATGTTCCACAAATTGATTTATTCAAGAAAAGAATCAACCTTGGATAATTTCCAAGATCTAGTTTTGATAATTTGACAATTTCAACACTTAAACACAATAAACTTTTCAAAACTGATGAAAGTTTAAATTATAAACAATTTGAAAACAAAAAAAATACAAAGCAATAAATAAGATCATAAAGTAAACTGAAAACACCGTAGTTCTTAGACCTGATAACCCGTGAATCATTTATTTTACATTGATATGTATCACCTCTGATAAAACTTTGTGTATTTTTGCTTTATCAGAAATTTTATGATACTGGAAAAACCATCATCCACTGCGAAACTCAGGCAAATTAGATGTTTTAGCAATAACATAGAATACACATGCCCATATCATCAGCAACATCCCTTGAACCATCTTGAAAACATCCTCATTTTATGGAAACTGCAAAGAAGATAAGATAAAATAAGATAAGCTTTTTTGTCCTCAAATGCAATGGGCATTGTCGACATAGCGTGATCAACCCCATTGTGCTGAAAATCAGTCTTTACTTTGACTTACACATAATCTGATAAAGACAAAAACAGAAACTGAAACCAGGGAATAGAATTCCACTGCCATATTAAAATTATCAGTCCAAATATGTGACAGTATATTTAAAAAAAAAAAAAAAATCAAAAAGGGAAACCCAGTTCAGATGTCCAGTCACTTCCTAAGATACTCTTTGTTCTGCAATTAAAATTGATATACATGTAAGAATAAAAAAAAAAGAAAAAAAATACAATAATGAACTAAGAATTAAAGTATGAACAAATATTAGCCAAACACTCGTTAAAATGGAGTTGGCAGGATAAGGCCAGAAGAAGACACATATGAAAAAAGAAAACAAAAACAAGAGTAGTAGCTCCACTAGGCAAACCTTAGGGGAGAATTCACTCAGAAGGATACAGGATAGGTCACGTATGAAAGGGGCGAAAAGGGACGGCATGTGATTTGTGGAATGACCTGGGAAATTTTGCTTCGAGAGGGACTGAGAGGAGTCCTTTCATGAATGACTGCACCCTAGACAGGATGATCAACCATGGTGAGGATGATGATTTTAAAAATTGGGGAGGGATTTGGAAGGAATGAAGAGGACACTATCACAATCTTCAGCTCATGTCAAAATACTGAAAAAGTGAGAAATAAAATCACAGACCAACAACAGTCAGTGGATTAATAGCTACATGTGCAACAGGATGGGCATATGGACCCAAATTTATTGTTCCCTGTTTGAGCGCTTTGGAAACCGCGCTTCGCCAGGGAAAAATAACACTACCAGACAAGGGAGGTTATTTCGCGCCCTGTGGTAAACAAAATCTGTATTATACTTGTTGCGAGGTTACGTTTATCATTCTGAATTGGGCATCAGACCTTTCATCAGTGTTTTAGGAACAAATTCAACGTCTTATTTAACCATGGCACTTCAGCCAAAGCAAGGACTTCAGCTTGGTAAGTGGAGGATAAGAATGCAGTATCAGTAAATCCAGGCACGTAGATCTAGTTATACTGATAAAAAAAAAAATGGGATATGATGATTGTTTTTCTTAAAAGCCTTTCAACCTTGAGATAGATCTAGAGTCTAGTAGGATTATCTTTGCGTTAAGTAGATCTATTTGCCTGATTTTGTTGAGAATTTTTGTGGGTAAAAATTTGGAATTTGGCCCGGACAGTGGCATGCAACCTACTCTTTCATTGATTTTGAACTGCCAAGGGTTTAACGACATTTAAATGTGTGCATCGTACACAAGGGACCTCCGAAATATATATGCTCATATCCAAGAAGGCTAGACGTGGGGCCTCCCTATCCAGTGGAAGCCAGGGGTCGTTGAGTCACTAAATGCGGGGTTTTGATCTTCGTGTTCTTCCATCCCCCAGTGGAGCCCGTCGAGATAATCACCAGGAAGGAGGTTGAAAGACGAAACAAACCAAGTCCAAGTCCCAGTGGAGGACCCGCGAGTCGATCCCAGCTACACTGCCGTGAATTGTTTTCACCCTGAAAGTGAAACAGATGCCAAACCACAGAGCCACTGTGCCCCCCGGGGATATGATGATGGATTGGGTTGGGCTTTCGCATCAAAACGAATCAGATAGATCTAGTCTAGATGTAGATCGGTAGATATAAAAATGGAGATATAGATCTAGACACTCCCGTAGCTCTGTGCTCCTGGTCTGTTTCTACTACAAAAGATGCGAAAATGACATATCTGTCAATTACTGCATTTCACTTTTAAATAATACAGGGACATAGTTATGATTGCTAATAAGTCTGTTTGCACGATGTACTCTAGATCTAGATTAACTGCTGTCAGTATGCTAGTGTCGACATTGTCTGAGTGTTTCAAATGACAAGCAAACTTTTTTGGTTGAGCATTTATTAGTATTGTGCTGATTAATTTAATTTAGGGTTTGGAGGGTAGGTAGTCGACCTAGCGGTTTCTGACCACTTAACGTAGTTTCGCAAAATGGCTGCTCTCGTTGCACTACGGGCGCCGCCATTGTTGTTTCCAATTGTGGAAAGGACGTAGAAACATCTTTGTTAAGAATAGCATATGACTGAATGTCATAAATAGGTCAAATTCCATGTCAGCCGATGTAACCAAAGTTGCTTCTGTCCAACCACCCTTGCCTGAGTCCGACCAGACCTTACTGATGTCCGACCAGTGGTTTTCAACTGACAGTTCTTCCTCCTGAACATTTTTTTTGTATGTTGTTTTGGCTTTTTTTTGCATGCAGCTGATTGTGCTAAGTGACAATATGGATGATCAAACAACATTTTCACTATGTCAGTTTCCCAAAATAGAATGCCAAAAGTACACTGTAAGTTATGGTAATCAGAAGTTGGAACTGCCAACTTTTAAAAAAATTGTGGATTTTCTCCTCAAACAATAGATCAAGATCACTTTATCGATGATCGGAGCCACTGTATCACTGACCTTGTGCACCCGTAGACAAAAATAGACACTCTTAAGGGATAACAAGTCAGCAGGTGTGAAAAAGTCATTTGCCATATGAGCAAACGAAAGTGAAAGTGATTGGAGTGGGGGCGTTGGTCGGACACCAGTAGGTTGACTTTATAAAAGAATACAAAAAAAAGGATATGGAATAGAATAGTTGTGTGTTTGTAGGAGTTTGTAAACTTTGTAAACATAATTAAAATGAGAACTAAAATTAGATCTAGATCTTAATGCAAGGATCATGAAGGAGTACTTTCTAACAGACTTGAATTAGCAAGCATAATCATGCAGTAATCAGTATGTGCCATTTTCACGACTTCCGTAGTAGAAACAGACTGGAACCACAAAACCATGGGAGTACCTCGATCTAGATTAGTTCTAGTCGTAAAGTTTCTATCGAAACTTCTAGATTCTCTGTCTTCAATACTTTGTATCACGCAGCCTGAAGTTTGATGACTAAGAACTTAATTTCATTTTGAAAAGCAACTTGGTATTTGAGGATTGATTCTGCAAAGAAATTTGGAAAATAAAAAAATTAAATTTAGTATAGATCTAGATCTGTCTGCCTACTTTACCATACATAAGTGTATAAACCCAGATTAGAGGGTTTTAGTCTCAGGGCTAAAATACCTAGTAATTTTGGTTTTCGCATTAACTCTAGAACTGCGACCAGCCTAAGGGCTCCACCACCCTGTGGTGCGCCTTGCCGGGCTTGTCAATCTGGATCTTGGTGCTAGTACTAAACCTCAGGGTGTTTGTTCTGACTATAGAGACTCCGCCTTGGCTTTGGAGTGACACAATGCAGGCCCAGATTGACCACCTTGCTGACCAATGCCTTTATTTAATCTCTCCCATAATTCCACCCTTTCTTCACATGTAATATTTGCAATGAGCCAATGGTAGGAGAAGGGATTGTATTTACAAGGACATGTCAATTTCATATGCGTGCCAATTTTATCACCCCTTGTCCCACAGACCATTTCTATTACAGATTTGCTCATAACCTGATGTATCTGCTTGGACGAAACCACTTCACATAGTGGTGTATTTACGTTTATGTTATAGAATCTCAGTGTAAACTGCAAGCTATCATCCCTGTGACAACGTGGACTTAAATTATTCTTATGAGATCAAACCGGCTGATGTTGATGGGGCAGCAGTGATTACAAAGAAATATGAGTGATCTAATGGTTGCACAGAGTGAGAGCACAAGAGATAATAATAATAATAATAAAGAGCATTTATATAGCGTCTCATCCCTGGAGGGCTCGAAGCGCTTTACAGCAGAACCAAAACGTTGAACAGAATATGCCTCAAAACAAACATGGGCAG
>JBCEWB010079203.1:0-12920 GCA_039654565.1 Peronia peronii | reverse complement strand
AACAATAACAACAACAACAACAACAACAACAGCAACAACAACAACAACAACAACAACAACAACAACAACAACAACAAAACGGCATTATGCCGTGGATTGAAACTTCCATGTTGGAAAATATATTCCCTTTTTGAAAAATGAACCCACAACATGTGGCAGAATGGTTTGAAAATCATCTGGTTCCCTGAGAATGGCTTGATGTGGCAATATGTGATTTGGCCCAATCCGACCGTAGGATCATCATTGTTACAATAATAGATTTTCCTGTGATAAATAAATAAATAAATAAATAAACATACATACAAATAAATCAATTGAAATTTAAAAAAAAAAAAACAGGTATTGAACTAGCAAACAGCATGAAGCATCTCTCTCCGAAACCAACTTTTTTTCAAACTTAGATACTGTGAAAACCTCCAGACCTGATACAATGACTAAAGGGCTGAGATGAATGCCCTCTTTATGTGGAGTCTGGATACCAGCAGCCAACAATACGAAGATCATTGTTATAGCAACCTAGGTTTACACTAGCTTATATTCTATGACGCTAGGGTGGGGCTCCGACGGTCATGCGAGGGCATTAAGCCCGGTCCTTCAGGGACACTTCCAGGGCTTTCCCTATTATTAGCAGATCCCACCTGATCCCGAACGGCACGCCACAATAGCCTATAGATCTATAATGCTTAGACCAGAGTTAACAATACTCAATGATAAGGTTTCTCTTTCCTCGGCACTCCAACATAGATCCGCTAGAACAGTCCACATAGCATGATTTAGCCAAAGCTATTGTTGATGTCACGGCATTATATTTGACGCAATTCCACGGTCGTTGCACATGCTGTATTTGAGGTGCAAGACTGTCGTAAACTAGGTACAATATTTGGACTAGGATGCAGTCAAAAGGGGCTGTTAAGCTAACAAGATCAGAGTGGAGCGAATGGAGGCGTTAAGCTGTTAGTGGACAATACATTTGGAAAGGGCCAGAAGCGCCTAATCTCTGCTGGAGATTCCTGATCTGACTGGCACACCTGTGTTCATAGATCTGTGCTGGGGTGAGCGTTGATGATGTAACCATGTGGTCACCGGAGGGCAATTTTCGGCAAGATTGCGACAACACTGCAGCTGTAGCGCATTGACGATAAATGAAAATCTGGATTGTTTGACTGAATCAATGTATGCCACGCCCATTGTATCTAAGGCTGTCATTTACCAGGAAAATCTTAAAACACAGCCGGACGGTACAGGTTGGTATGCCAGGTCTTGAACACTTGGGGTGAAATGCTTAGTTTTTTGTCTATCTACTGTCTGTGTATCGTCTGCCTGTCTGTCTGACTATCTGGCTGTTTGTCTGTCTGTCTGTCTCCACTCCGTCACTCGCTTTCTCCTCTGTATCTTTCTTCCTCTAAGTTGGCATAAGTTGGCATTATTTTTGTGTCTGGCTGCCCACTTTGGGATGATGGTTCTGTCAGTTCCAATATAACCCCACAAGCTGCGATCAAGTCTCTGAGGGAAGGTAAATTATCAAGATTATTAGTCCCGCTTAATTCATTTGCTCCTTTCACCAGTCAGACCCCCGTGCATTAAATCTATCATCTCCTGTTCACTAAAATCAACGCTCTTTATTAACTCTTTAAGGATAGATATTGTCCGTACTGTTTCAGAAAATCAATGTTTTCTCCGAACAAGAATTACAGACCTCAGACCTAACCAAAATAATAATAATGGTAATAATAATAATAATAGTAATAATAATAATAATAATAATAATGATGATGATGATGATGATAATAATAATAATAATAATGATAATAAAATAAAAAGAATAAACATGACAGTTTCACATCACCGAAATTTGCATGCTTCTGAATCCTGCCAGTTATAGTTATGACAAAAGAACGATTGAAAGAAGAAAGGACGAGTGAAACATGTATGAAAATCGTTTCTTTAAAAAATAATGGGTTCAGTTTCAAGCCACTTAAATATTTCAGAATTCTACCGATTATAATAAACTCAACAATAATTGAAGGGTTTGGAAAAAGAGGGAGGAGGGGCATGAAAAAAAATCACTTCCTACATCTGCCGTTTCTATCTAGAACTCCTGGGTCTAGAGGGTTTGTCTCTATATTTACTGTCTCTCTTGTGAGGAGGGCCAGTGTCAACAATTCAGGGACTCCTCTCTCCCCTCTCTCTCCACCCCCATATCCTCCCCGTCCCTGCTCTAGACACGTTCTCTGCATACCAACAACGGCCGAGGACAATACAAGAGAATGGGGGATTGAGACAGCTGACATACCTAACGGAGGTCCTCTATTGTGGGAGAGCCCGTCCATTCAGTGGACCTCACGGATATCGAATAGCCCTCAGACTCGAGTGGATGAGGCATCAATATCATACACTGACGCCATTTTTCGTGACGCAGCACAACGATTGCTTTCTCCCCCCGTCCCCTCCTCACCTCTCCTTTTTACTCACATACACATTATAATACTCCTTCATCTTAGTGCGTTTAGGTCACGCATCAGTGCCCACCTTTTAACCCTTTAACTGCCAAAACCACGCTTGTTTTGTTTTTTATGGCCTTCAACTTCTGCGTCGATGGAGTTGAAGTTGTTTTTGCTCGGGGCAGGTGTGTGGTTTCGGTGACGAGCAGTTCCTGGATTCGTTTCAGTACTTCTTTCAGTCGCTTAACCAACTTTTCCCAGGTCGCCCTCTGCCGCTGAATGAAGCCTGACTCCTTCATACTGAGGTCGAAGGCTTTCACAACTGGATATCCCACTGGCATTTCTTACGATATTCTGAATTAGCAAAAGCCATAACCATTGGAATCATAACGATTTTAATCTGTCAGACCTTGCTATTGCAGCTTTAGCTCATCGAACACAAAATCTCTATAGCGGTTTGCGTAACTGTTCGTCAACGGCTGATGGCATTTATCAGTTTGAAAAGATCGGACACGACAAACGAATGAATGGACAAGAACGTTGGTAGGATGAAAGTCTCGGAAAGCACCACAGATTGAGATTTTTTGGTGGATGTCACCGGACGGTTCAGTTCTAATTTCAGCATGACATCAGAGTTTTGCGACCCTTAAAAATTTACTAGATTTATATCGGATCTATCTTCATATCTGTCGGAAAATGGGGATATTCTTGTTATGTATACTGGCAAAACTTTTATGTCTAAAAATCGAAAGAGGAAGGAGAAACAAAATCCATCCTCCTATGGCCAGCCGATTGTCAAGTTGAGGAAGATTGTCTATCAGGCTGTGGGGAGCAAGCTGTGTTTACTTTAGCTTTTGCTTGTTTAGCTGGCCGCCGATAAAATCCTGAATAACCGCCACAAGAGCATGACATTCATAACTGACTTGTGTCAAATTGGGAAAACAAAAATAAACAAATAGAAAACTCCTTTTCTGCACGCCTGATGAACACGTGCAAATGTCAAGTCATAATAGCGTTGTCGCTGCTGTTTCAGTATGGAGTGGTTATTGACAAGTCAGGAAAAAGGGAAACTCACCTTCGAGCGTTTAGCTTCAAATGGAAAGTATGAAAAAAATCAATTTAAAAAAAAAAAAGTTAATGGTGTAATTTGGAAAATATTTTCTTTTTACAATAAAAGATTATTATGTCAAATTTTCCTGTGACTAATTTTTCAAATGAAAAAAAGTTGAGTGATTTTATTTTTTCATTTGCAAAGTTTGTTCAACAGTGTCTGGCAAAGGGAAGTAATTGAGCTGGTGTTAAATAATATTCGTTCATGCATCGCACGAGGACGTGATGGCATCGGCAGAAGTAAAGACAGTCCAGTATGGAGCTCGGTTGAAATTTTTGCTAATGAAAAAAAATAAAGAAATAATTTGTAAAATTTGCAGATTTCCAATTATATCGTGAACATTTTCATCTAATGGCCGTTGGTATCACGAATAATAAATAGAGAGTTATCTTAATGACATATTTCAAGCATTATTTCACGTGATAATGTAAAACTGCAATTGGAACATTTGAAAGCCAATATAATGTACACAAATGATTTTTTTTTTTTTAAGGATGAATTACTTTCATCAAATTTTACAACATTGCGAGATTATCTCAGGCTGTAATATAAATCTATACGCCAGATCTGGCACGTGAGATGATATAGTCCTAAAAAAGTGAAAAAATAACTTTTAAAGTTTCAAAAACTGCCCAATATGTCGTCATGAATTTTAGCGCAAAGATGCTGGGTAAGTTCATTGTTTTTACAGACATGGGCATTCATAAGAAACTCGATTATTGTTCTAAAAAATATAGTTGTCAATGAATGATAAACCTGCGAGTTATCTGATCAGAAATTTCGGTTGAAAAAAAAAGAAAGTAACTCTTCCTTTAAAAACATGTCCGCCGAAGCTTTGTGTTACCCAGATCAATTCTTTTGAACATGTGTAACAGAATTACAGCATGTTTTTCTTCACCTCAAACGTGTGGGTTCTTTCTACTCATGCTAGTAAAAGATTCAGCAAGACAAATTTGATGGAAAGTTTATGAACCTTATGCGAATAGTAGAACACAAGATTTCAGAAAAACCAGACGGGATTTCCGGCCGGAAGTACTCAGGTGTTTTCCTACGTAATTAAATCATTAACATTACTCACTACTATTATTATCTGGAGGGCATCTAGGTTCAATAGCCTATGAGTCTGTCACCCATAGGGGAGAGTTTTACCCACCGTAACATGATCAAACCAAGAAGTGAGGCACAGCCGAGGCAAAGCCAAGGTCATGGATCGATGGAATTTCCCGGGATGTTGGTGATGATAAGCAGAGTGATTGCCCTCGGGAGTCTTCTTGGCTATTCTTGGCTATATATAGAAGCGGTTTGTTGAAAAGTGTATGCATCGCTGTTCGCTCATCTAATTCGTGCTTTTGTTGACACTTCCATTAACATTGTCTAACTGGCTTATTTTAAACTTGGCACCCTTAGTCATGTGGAAAAGTTATTACTCAGAACATAATTTGGAAAACGAAGGTTTCGTTTAATTATCGTGGAAATATTGAGATTTGAGAAACTCTTTTTTCCGCGAGCACTTCCACCATTCGTGTGACCTGTGGCCGGCCCCAGTTTACAGCGCTTTACTGGTGTGTGAACACATGCGCCACGAACCGGTGGGAAAAATGCCGTGTTCTGGTCTAGCATTCTAAGCATCAACGAGATTAAGAAAGAATAGTAGTGAAGACCAACATTAATGAGACACGAGATTTTAAAGTTAATGGAGCCATTTTGGAAAAGTGGAAGTTAAGTGTGGTAAAGTAACATTAACGCTCTTCTGGCAATGGAGAGGATTCCAGCTCATTAAGCAAATCCATCGGTTTACAAACTTCGTAACATTGTGGGGTTTTCCCACAGCACCACACATAATTGTCCGGGTCACCATGGTTTTTGCCAGTATGGCTGGCCCAAGGAAAAGATCACATGATTAACCCTGTTTGCACAGGCTGAGCTTTTCGTTCGTATCCACTCGGACTTTTCCACCTGTATGTGTACACGTCTGTTTGCACTATTGTGTGTACAGCCTATGCTTAGGCCAAGAATTTTGGTGGTGAAATTTTAGAACTGAGACATGTTTGGCTTCACTCAAGCCTATGTTGTCATGCTATGGAAAACTTTATCTTCACTTTTCACTTAGTGTGCATACTTTCTTTGTACTAATGTGTACGCAGCCTGTGTTTAGGCACAATTGTTAGTGAAATTTTAGTGCCAAGACATCCTTGGTTTCTTTCTATTTTGTCATTCTTTGATAGCCTACTATTCTTAACATTCCTAATCATTCATATTGAGATTTTTATGCCTCGGCTTGAGAATGAAAAGTGGTAGGAGGCAGAAGTGACAATCTGAAATGACTACTCAGATCCTCCAATTGTTATTAAAATGTCAAATGTATCTTTTCTTCGTGTGCTCTCGATATCGATACTGAATTCAGCAATATGATATCCGACTTTTGTGCATGAAGAAGACGAATATGGTGATAATGTTCACGATCAGATTTATGGTCCACTCCACCCCCACCCCCTCCCAACACACGTCTATCATCTCCTTCCTCTTCTTCATTTTTCCTCCACTCAATTTCTGTGTTCACGTCTCCAAATGATATACTTTTTGTCATGATGCTAAATTCATTATTGAATATTCTGATATTCTTGTTGTACATATCGACAGGGTTAACACTGAAACATCACTAAATAACCACAGTGCTCATGTGCCGTTCCGAAAACGTTCCATGTTGCCATGCTGTGGCCCCTTTTAGCTGTGCTATCCATGAGCTATCTTATTCTCAGTATGGTACAAGCAAAGAGCTTACAATTGATATGGGCACAAGTCAGGTGTCACAAGGAAGTACCTAACAGTTATTACCCATTCTAAATGTGTGCAGTGTCCACGTCATCCTCGGACATGACCTATCTTCTCTTACTGAACGCCGAAAAACAGAAAATAATTGAGCCATTCTATCTGAGATGCATAAAGACTGATACTCTGGTAAAGAAAAATAAACGTATTATACAAAATTACAGGACAGTTAATTTAAAGTTCAGTTATAAAAGTTTCGCACCAGACTTGGTATTCAGTGTTTTGTCAGCAAACGTTGGCATTGCCTGCGAGATGTTAGCCAGTTGTTTATCGAATCGGATGAACATCTGCGTCTGACCTCTGACAGATAACATGGGAAAAGACATGAGTGAAAAATTCTGACTATCTATCTGTCTGTCTGTCCATCCGTTTTTATGTTTTTCTGTTTGTCTGCCTGTCAGTATTTCTGATCTGTCCGTCTGTACTTATCTTTCTGTAACTTCATTAACATATTATACTCAAACGACACCGCAAATTGTATCGAATCATATTTGTGTGGGCTCTAGTCCAACACAAATTATTCGTTTCCTAGTATCAGGATATGACTGATATGATATGAAAAGACTTAGAATATATTGTCTGGTGTTTGTAGTCAGATCTGTGATAAAACTAAAGAGAATATCTTCCTTTCTCTCTCTCTCTCCCTCTCTCTCTCCCTCTCTCTCTCTCTCTCTTGTTTTTGTATGGGGCATTCCCCTTAAATGGCATCTTGAATGCCCAGAACACGAGACAACATCCCGTCTAGAGATTCGACTAGACACATGAAACGTAAGCAGTATTGGCAATCAATCGAAGGCTGATCTACGCGGCTTACGGAGGTGCCTGTGGAGCTTGGAAGTACTGATCATAGTCATCTTCTCATATCGATGGGCTGCCGACCAATATTAATTCAACATCATGTTAAAACTTGACATGAAAAACAATTCAGATGCCAGTTATAGCGGACGTTGAGGACCTCACACAGCCTGTCTAAGTGACCGAAATGGGTGTCCAGTCAGTGATCGTAAAAACGTCACGGGTGACCACGTGTTACGGTGGCAAGAGACTTACTGCTTCACTAGTCTGGACCCTAACCTGCAACGGACCGATTCAGTCACAGATCGGTCAACCTCATGCGTCACCCAGCGGCGGATCTGTCGTGGGCAATAGCCTGTGCAGTCGGTGATCCACTGGTCAGACCATGGGATTCTGGATCAGAAGTTTCTGAGTTCGAATCCTGACGGGGCCCGACATTTTGTCTTGGAGGAAGACAATTTGAACACATTTTTTGATTCGACACAGATTAAAATGAGTACTGAATTATAGTCAGAGAATATCATTGTTAGACTGATAAGGATTTTAGCGCCTAACAATCGGTCGCCTTGTATGTTTCCCGAGAAGTTCAGAAAGTGCTCGAATGTCTCCACTGGGATAAAATTGAAGTTAATGGCTTCACCGTAGATCTTTAGTTGTTATAGGATGTTAGTTGGAGTTGTTTCCTCAGTGTTGCGGATAGAGAAAGGTCCTTCATAACTATTCTAGCCCTATTGTCTCGCACATGTGGATCCGCCCTAAACAACTCCTTTCTTCCTTCATTCCTTGCTCCCCCTTCCCTGCCCCTTTTCTCCGAGACAATTTTCCCGAGTGACCACTAGAATTGGTGACTTGTATTCGGTCACGGACAGATAGCTACCAAGGCACGAGGGGGGAAAACCGGTAAACTCCAGGTGTTTATGGTCAAAGGGTGGTCCATTCTCCATCTGTTACTCGAGGGGACATCTTGCTGTGGACAGCTAAATGTCTCTTAATCTCGTGTCCTCGTGTGACATTTGTTGGAGTATCAACGCTAGCCGATCTCCACGGTTCACCTGGACATTAATAAACTATATAATTCTATCGTCCCTGTCCATTATCTTTCTCTCTCCCCCCCTCCCCCCCATATTATCCTTGCTTCTCGCCTCTTTACACTGGGATCTGGTCAAATCGATCTTGTCCATGTTTGTAATCGCTAAGGCTTGTAGTGAAGTCGGGCTTCTTAAATACCCTGCTCATTTACAGGATTGAAAGTATGAAAATTCCCACTGTAGACAAGCGAATATTGAATTGGCCTCAGTACAAGAACGAGAAAAGCAAAGAGAGCTTGTAACATCTATCACATTCAAAGGTACATGCTGGTTTTATTGCGACAAATTATTGTATACGAGAGAACGAATTCTATTATAATAATATTTCCTACATTGGTTGTGTATGAGGCGAACCTTGGTATTAAATCCGTTTATTTAAACCTGTACGATATATGAATGCATCCAGTCCTTGTATTTTAAGTTGTGTACAAAGTTTACATAATGACTTGTGGATGAAATGGGTATTTTGTTAACAGTACAGTCATATCTATAACGAGTGAATCTATGCCAAGCATAGTATAGCTGCCTGATAGGCAAATGCTCTCTTTATCGCTTCACCAGGTGTACTTCTTAGATTTTCTCATACTCTTTCGCTCTTTGCTTATTCACCTGTGTCTGCTGGATAGTCTTGTTCCGTTCGGGACATCTCAGGTTCCAAATGCAACATGGCACTTACAGCTTGATGTTATGTAAGCACGACGGCGTAATTTAAATCGTGCCAGGTTTTGTCACGTTTGCAGGCTGAAAGGTCACACTAGTGTAAGCTGCAAACAGAAAACTGACTTTCGGCAATGTACACATCCAATTAGAACAGTGAGCGGGAAAAGAGGCAGCTAATAATTTGTTTCTGGTACCCTGTGAATGAGACTTAAGGAAATCACCAAGTTGGCTCTACCTGTTGCAGTGTCTGAATTATCTCATATTTGATTTGACGTCTACACGAGCACAGACAGAGTGGCACTTAAGTAATGTAATATTGCTTAGCAGATCTTCTAATGCTTTACTCCCTACAGTTGTGTTTGAGTGATTTGTGCACCTGCTGAATGAAGTGGAGTGCATATTTTGTGGTGATAGCAGTGAATGACCGATGGCTATGGGTCGAAATCTTTTTAATTTCTTGAAAAATCATCATCTTCTATTGTGATTCTCGAACAGTTTTCTTCAACAATTAAGGTAACAGAGACGAAACTAGAATGACACAGAATGAACGAAAGTGACAGGGAGAAAAGAGAGAGGAACAGACAAACAGATAAATATACAGATGAAGGGTGGTAGAAACAAGGAAGAGGGATAAAAGCAGAGAAAAATCTAGAGAGAAATAGAGAGAAAACAAATAGATGAATTCAAATGGACTTGCGCCAAACATAGTATGTGAGAACAAACAAAAATAACGAGAAAGAAAACTCAAAATGTGTAAAAGGAAAGAAAGAACGTTTCATATCAGTGTGGGCCTATACCCGCCCGTCAGACTTTGCTAATACTCTCCACATTGCTTGTAATAACCTGCATAGTTGGTTTATTCTCCTAGATTGGGATGGGGGGAATGAATCCTTGTGTTTGCTTATATTAGGTGGAAGGGCTTTTACTTCTCACGCAGTCCTGTGCTAAGCAAATATTTGAGAGTAATGCCAGTTTTATCTCCTTTCTATGGAGGGAAAACAAACTATTAAGTTTCTGTGGTGTCAACTGGATAACTGGATCATCGTTGTCCTGTCACGTAAAGTGAGTATACACCTGTGTGTCATGATTCAGCTAAGATGGTCTATTATAGCTTGAACCTAATGGTGCCTCAGATTATAAAAATAGCGCTGGCCAGGTAGCGGACTGGTCTAGTTTGCTTACTGATCGCATTAAATGGATTCTTGGTTGATAGAGTGGTAGGTGGTGGCTGATATGTTGATGAGTTGGTAAAATTGGCTATTGGGTGAATGCTTAACTGGCTGGCTGACTGCTCGGTTAGTTGGTTAATTGATTGTTGTTAGTTGGTGGATTGTTTGGTTGCCTGTTTAGATGCTTCTTTGATTGCTGAATTGCTATTGCTTGATAAATTGGTAAGTTCGTTTGTCCAGTGAGGTTGGCTGACATGTTGGTGAGTTGGTACCTTAGCTGCCTGGTTGTGAATGATAGGCTGGCTGATGGTTGTTTGGTTAATTATTTGTATGTGTAATTGATTGTTTGGATACTTGTCCGATTAGTAATTTGGCTGGTCAATGGATGGACAGATGGGTGGGCTGGTGGAAAGACTGATGGGGAGGCTGGTGGATGGACAGATGAGTGGGCGGCTGCTTGCTTGACTAATAAAATAATTATCTGATCGGGCGTTTTGGTATTTTGTGGTTGGTTTATTAAAAAGCTGGTTGATTGGTTGTTTTTTTTCAATTGGCTAATTAGTTGGCTGTAGCTTGGTTGATCGGTTAACAGTTTTCATCCTGTCGGCTTGCTATGACCAGTCTGTTATAGGGGAATAGAAGTTTAGGCAATGCCCATTTCCTTAAGTCTCTTTGCTAAGGGAACGACTTCACGTCGTGTCTTTATCCAAATGCAGACCATAAGTGTATTAATTTTGATTAATTTAGCTGTGTGTTATGTTGGTTCTGGGTATCATTAATTGTTGAAGTGTTTGTGGGGAGAAAGTGTGTATTCTCAATCAATATGGTCAAGACTTTTTCTTCATTAACATCTATATAATGTCTACAAGAATGCAGATAGATAGACACCGTTATCACCAGACAGACAACACATAGACTGACAGTCAGACACAGGGAAAACAAAAGCACGGAAAAAATGTCAAAGTTTAGTTCAACACAGATTTGAAAACGTTTTAACGTTCCCACACTCTATGACCTCCTCACTGTTAGAAATACGAGTTGTCTTTACACCATGTGCTTTCACTTTGTCAATCACCCACAGATATTCGAAAGCAGAAATCGTGAAAAGAAAAAACCCAACTTTATAGAAAATTATAAATAGCATTAAAACTTTAACCCTAAAAGTATCAGTAAAAAGTACTGAAGTTCAGAATTTCTATGATACCCCTATGATTTATATTTGAGAGACGACAGTTTTGCTTCCAGAAGCTAGTTATAATACTGTGTGCGAGTACCATGTCATTAGTTTGTGTGCTGTTTCGAAAAGAATTTCCTTGCAAATTACGACGAGCCAGTTTTGACCAAATCACAGTTCAACACTTATAGGGTTAAGAAAAAAAATCCTGCTGTCCATGTGAATAGAGAGTTATGAATATGCCATAGCACAGGGACAGATAGTCTTTTGCACAATCTATTTGCCAGCTAATATATTATGTCATAGACGCGTCAATACAGTAAATGCCTTTGGCCGTTAGAAAGTTCATTTTTTAAGAAAAATCTATTGAAATCCACATAAAGACGCAATATTCAATTGGGCCTGCGTCGAACAGTTTAGGAAAAAAGACGGAGAATAAAAAAGAAAATTATTGAATAAACTCAGTGTCAAGTGGGTAAGGTGCTTGAATGAGAAAAGAAGTGAGGGAAAGAAGAGAGAGGGGGAGAGAGTGGTCTTAATTGTAATAGTAGTAGCAATAACCATGGTGACAGCCATGTAGCAGTAGTAGTAATAACAGTACTGGCAATGGTAATGGTATTCTGGCAGAGGAAATAACGGATTAGCGGCTTTGTTGGGGGTGCCATTAAACCAGATCCATTGTCACATGGATTGCTGACTTGACTTGGAAAACTATAAGGAAAGGGAGGGGACGATTAGAAATGGGTGGAAAAGATGATATAATTGTGCCCCTCTGGTGGAACCTGTAGGATAGTGCACATTTTAAATTCTGCTTGTATCCCACTAGGACTCATAAGTCTGTCACGTCCCAATTTTGTGTAATTAAGAGCGCACTGAAATCCATTACTGAAACGGGGCTGGACACAACGGTGTTGTTCTGTCCTGAACAATCCCAAGAATTGTATGTATGTGTGCGTGTGCATGTGGTAGTGAGAAATGTGAACTGTGCGACTCTCGTGTCTTGTCCTGTGAGGTAATATGGAACAGAAAGGGACCATTCCGAGTCGATTCTGCTGTGGTGGGCTGCAAGCCTAAGTGCGTAAATATCATCAAAAGTTGATATCTGCCATGCATCATTAGACTTAATCAGGAGTCGATGGAAACATGTTTTAATTTACATGTAATTTTGAAGTGTTTGGAAGTATTTAAGTTGTTATGGATGAAAAAAGAATGTCCAGAGCTATTTCTCCATTAGACAACTATTCTCTGTTTGACGAGTTTATCCAGAGCTCTCCATCGATAGTTTCTCTATGCCCTAATATTATTTGTGAAAATGATCTTAGCGTTATTCAATCAAGTTATAGTTTTGTTTCCCTTTCCGACCTTTGCACGAAGTGTTAACGTGGAAAGAAAAAAAAAACAACAAAATGAGTCAATGACACGACAAAGTGCTCGGGAGAGAGAAGGAAAGAGGAGAGCTAGGGAGAGAGAGAGAGAGAGAGAGAGAGAGAGACAGAGATAGAGATAAATAGTCAGATAGTATTTAGGTAGATAGATAGATAGATAGATAGATAGCTAACTAGCTAGCTAGCTAGCCAGCTAGCTAGCTAGCTAGCTAGCTAGATAGCTAGATAGATAGATAGATAGATAGATAGATAGATAGATAGATAGATA
>JBCEWB010079192.1:0-10342 GCA_039654565.1 Peronia peronii | reverse complement strand
ATCTTCAAACAGCCGCCGAACAACAGCCTGACTATCATCCGATGTACAAGGATAACTCTTTCGTACTTCTGGTTTCACTGTCATCTTGCGGAATTTGTATCGCAAACTATTTTAACATCGCGATTGCCTTATGGATTCAGTATAGTGAAAGTTGGCCGTGGATCGGCCAAAAGCAGGAAAGTCGGCGACGACTAAAGCCGGAAGTTTGACATCCCTGCTCAAACTATGTGCAATGTGACTAGGGTACTTTTCATTATCAGAACTTCCCTGATAAAGAAAAAGGCTCAGGTGAAACTTTGGCACCGAAGCCGAAAACATAAATTCACTGGCCCCCACATTATAACTACCCAAGATCAACTTGTACAATATTTCAGCATAGAGTGTCATAAATTCTCTAAAAGGCATGTAAGAATTAATAGTGAGCAGTACAGAAATTCACTTCTGTCATCAGTGGTAGGCTTATCAAACCGAGACAATGATTCTTAAGTCTGTCTTGTTTCAGTACTATTTGAACATTTATGTCCATATGACTAACTTTCATCGACTTCAATTAGCCTAATATCAACTTGGCTCCTTGACTGTGTTTGGAAATGAAATTTAGAGAAATTCCATCCATAATGCTCTATTTGTGTAACAAAACATGCACATCCCAACTGCTCATTCAAGTGTTCTTACACAGATGTTATAATTTCTGGTGTTTTTTCTAAGATCATATGCAATTATTTTTTAGCTTCTTGTAAAAGAAAATCCATCCAGACATGACAAAAAGAAATGTAATCGCAAATGAGTTGTCTGACAAAACAAATTCAGTTATGCATTTTCTAGCATGTAAATGATGAAACAGCAACGAACCTACAAAGTCTCGATCGCTGACAGCATCCAGGCTGTTGAGAGAAATCCTCTCCAGTTTTAGCTCTGAAATGATAGCAAAGACACCAACAAAATTTAAAAAGTTTACACCAACTAGGGCCTTGGAATAAAAACCAGACTTGAATAAACCAATCATTGAGAATTATGTAGTCACTTCAATAACCCTGGGTAGAGATTAACGGTATCCCTTTGTGAGCCATGTGACAAACATCACATTTCCTCCTTAAACAGTAGCAGTGCCGCAGAGCAGTTTGATAATCAGTGTTTATTATACCGGGATCATAATGGTGAGCACTGCTTATCAGATAATCTCCTTGCCACATTAACTAAAGCACACTGATCTGGTGTAACAAAAATATAAAAAAAAAACAGGCCAATATGAATACTGACAATGGATATGACACTCTGAGTGACTGTAGATTTTTATCACCTTTGAACATACGCATTACTGCATTGATGGATGGAGTTAGCTGTGAAATGAACATATGCATTATTGCACTGATGGATGGAGTTGGCTGTGAATTGAATATATGCATTATTGCACTGATGGATGGAGTTGGCTGTGAATTGAACATACGCACTATTGCACTGATGGATGGAGTTGGCTGTGAATTGACACTCTTTTGTCCTGATACAGGTAGCAGGCAGGCTGGCTATGTAGTCAGACAATGACATGATTCCTTGGCTCTGGTACATAGTTTAGATTACAGAGAAAAAAAGAACCTGCCTTGGCTGTAGATCCAAATCTATACCATTGAGCCTGGTTAAAGGCAACCAAACGGGACCAGAACTAAACTGTTGACTTCAAACAAGATTGACACTAATCAGCACGAAAATATAAGAAAAAAATATAATAAGACTGTCAAGAAGGGTTGACTCGAAACAAGAATTTACTTTAAGTGAGTTGGTTTTAAGTGAATGGCACTGTATTTTGATCTCCAAGATCTAGTATATAGTCTCGAATGTAAGTCTATAATCTTGAGCTGATGATCTACAATCTGAACGAATATACAGAGTCCACCAACAAAAAGTGTACATACACTATAGGAAAAAATATACCTCTAAAAGTATAAATATCTCTATAAATATAAATCCTTTTTTGAAGTTTTATCAAAATTGTGCTATAGTTTTATCAATTTCAATGACACTTTGTGCTATAGTTTTATCAAATTTTGATGACACTTTGTGCTACAGTTTTATCAAATTTCGATGACACTTTGTCTTATAGTTTTATCAAATTTCGATGACACTTTGTGCTAGTTTTATCAAATTTCGATGACACTTTGTGCTATAGTTTTATCAAATTTGGATGACACTTTGTGCTATAGTTTTATCAAATTTTGATGATACTTTGTGCTATAGTTTTATCAAATGTCCAAAACAACTTGTACTAACTCCTGTAGTATGATGTTTTCCTTCAATATACAGTTTTGATTTTTCCTTAAGTATGTACAAATTTTTGTGGCTGACGCTGTAGATCTGGTAGTTTTATTGTATGTCTATCATAACTCAAACTCTAGAAAAGAGGCTGTCAAACATCGATGCCGTGTCTGTGACGAAGCTGAAATGATCTGATTTACTTTCAATCATGTGAGCAGTTTGGAGTTATCAAAGAAAATACGGTTACTCTACTATCTTTGGAGGAGTTTGGCTACATGGCCAGAATTACCCAGTCTGAACACAAAAACAAAAAAAGAAAAGACAAAGAAAATCACACTATTTTTATTCCTCTGTCACATACACAAAGATAACTTACCCTGTCTGAGAAATTCTCTGTCAATGTCAAAGGGATTCCCTGCAAGTGCACCACTGAAACACATGATCAATGGCTTCAGGTTTTTTTTTTTTCTAAATACTTATTCAAATTTCACACAGCTAACCAAAATCTGAATTCCTTATGACTGACTTTCAGTTTCACTTTTCCACAGTACTCCTGATTAGCTTTCACAGCCATACTATAGGATGCTACAGCCATGTTACTGTATCTCCGCATCAAATTTATTCAGGTTTCAGGTTGCTACAGGTGGTAACAAACTTCTATTTCTTTCAGTTGACCTAATTCATATTATAATTCATACCCTTTCCATTTATTTAGTTTGTCATGTTCATTCAGCCATACATGTAAAACATGAATAATTTACTGATACATACATTAGCATGCAAACAGAAGATCAGTTCCCTCACAAATGCGTTCTGGACAGAAGCAGACTTGCCAGTTAAAGAATATATAATTGTTCTTCAGTCTGATGTCAGTGACATAATCTGACTGATACACAGAACAGGTACAAAAAATTACCTGCCAAGCACCAAGGTGGACGCCCTGTCTCTGATTTGCAACAATCTTTCCACATCTCTCTGTAGCATAACCGCATAGCTGGACAAACAAGAATCCACAAAATTATGAAAATTTCAATAAACAATTGTTTCTGTCAGACAGTTTATTTCCCTTCGCTAGTCAAGTGAAGGCAACAAGACAAGCACTGTAAAGAAGGCAAAAATCATTGGTACCCGTCTTTTTATCTGAAACACCATCAACAAAAAATTCATGAAAATAATAATTTTTTTGCAATTTTTTAAATTTTGAATGTTTAAATAAAAGCTACTAAAATTATCCCCCCCCTCTGTTTTACAAGCCATATTCTCTACAAAGCAAAGTAAAACTGGCACATTCAAACAGTAACATGCCCTTTTGGAATATGCATAACAATACTGCCTGAATTTTGCTGCTGTGGATTAAGAAGGTTAACCTTCTCTATCTGATGATTTCATATGAAATCAAGATTGCTATAGACATCACTTTCAATCTTTCCTTTTCCAGGTGACCAGAGTTTCTGCAGAATTAAGTAATCTTCTTATATAGTCTATGCTACAAACAGCCAATGTGAAAAAAAAAGATTTCATTCTGGTCCATACAGCATTCTCTGGAAACAGATAATCTATTACTACGTCACACTGTGTTCATATACTTTCTGAATAACCTACTTCACGTTCATGGCAAATAACAGCCATATGGTGAGTCACAAAACAAGAAACACACCAACATATTTCTCTGTACCCACTTTTTGTTGTTGCTTGAGATTAAATATATTTAATTAATTTTTTTCTTTCGCACAGAGGAGGACATGAAGGCCTATTTTTATTTTAAAACATGGTGTATATTACACACAAATAATAATAATAATCCTAACTTTTAAAAATAAAATATTAAAAACAAATAATATGTTTGCTCTAATTGTTATATTCAGACAATGCCCCCCTCCCCCCACAAGACAGCTTTACAAACTAATGACAACCAAAGGCAATGTCCAGAAACTCGAGATCAAAGAGTCTTAACCACCTCTCTATTCCTCGTTCCCATATGAAAAAATATGTGGATAGGGCATTTTGATATGCAGGGCCATTAATCTGGAATGCATTGCCTGCGTGCATTCGGAACTGTTCAAGCCCTGAGTCTTTTAAACAACAGCTAAAAACATACTTGTTCACCAAGCATCTGTCTGAGTAATGTTTTCAGGCTTTTCCCGTGAGATGTTTGTCAGCCATGTCTACAAACTTACAAATGTGGTTGAGTTGTATTAGTGATTATGTATGTGAGCATGTCTCGAATCATGTATGTTAAGAATTTGTACGTATGTTGTTCCCCATGTTTGTTTTGAGGCATATTTCGTGTGTGGCTGTTAAACACTTTCGTTCTGTAAAGAGCTTCAAGCTCTCCAGGGGTGAGGCCCTATATAAATGCCCTTTATTATTATTATAATTATTATTATTATTATTATTGTTATTATATGGTGAGAAACTGACACATGTGACAGCAGGCCTTACCTAAGAATCCAGTGACTCCATCGGATGGGCTGAGCTCTCTGTAAGTGTGTGTAGCCTGGCATGAGCACATCAATCTCCCTGCAAAGACACAGCAAAACCTCACAGAGCTCTGGTCCTTTTTTTTTTGACACTGGCTTCTCAAACAAGGCACTACCTACAAGAATTCACATTGAAATTAATGACCTTTCATGCTTCTTCATCACTGTGATGGTAACAGCCATGTCACAAGATCCAGTGGCCTCGCTAAAACTATGCTACCCAGAACTAGGCCTGTGCATGATCGGTCATGATAACCCATCATATTGGTCATGGACTCGCAATCGATTAATGAATTACGATGACCGAAGATCGGTTGCATTGTCGGTCATGATCGACCATGGTTAGCAACAATAGTGTTTTTGATCTCCGGAAAACTCCGTCTCAGTGCCACCCTTCTCATACCTCTCCCCCCATATATGACTCTCTTTCTGTTGTTTTTTTTTTCTTACTAGAGAGAACAAAAAGAAAAAAAAAACTGTGCTGAGTTTTACTCAGCATTTAACCCTAGAATGCCAAGGGGGCGATCAGTCGATGTGTTACTTATTGTATTTTACATGCGATTACATTTTAGATAGCTGGAATACAGTGAGAGGACATTCGTTTCATATGTGTAAATGTAATGCTATTTGTGTCTACAGTGTCATTTCTTGAACATAAATCGATATCATTGTCGCAATACTGCATTCTGGCTGTTTCTTGTGATTCTTTCAGGGTCAAAACCATTAGAATGGTAGACTTTGAGGCGCCCAGGATACGCTTTGAATCTCTCCTCCTCCCCCCCATCCCACCTCAAGGCAAACGTTTGACAAAATGCTGACTTACAAAGTGATCGTCATTGCTTATGATTTAATTAAATTTTAGTTTATGAGCGTTATATATTGAGTTTCACACTCAAGTTTTTCCTAACTGAAACTCAGGCTGAGTGTAGGTGACGGTATTTTTTGTTTTTGATCACAACAGACTAAGGTCAAGGCCATAACCAATAACCATAACCAATGTAACGTCACACATGACAAACAAGAAAATATTTAATCGATACAATAATCGATCATCGTCGGTCATGGAGTCGATTAATCAGTTAACCGTCAGTCACGAACATTGTCAGTCATGCACAGGCTTACCCAGAACAGTAGATGGGAAGCCAAAAAGAGGTTTGCAGAAAAAAAGAAGGATGAACAACATTCATGAATGGACAAAGAGACCATTTGCAGAGACCCATGTTCTCGTCCACAACAAAGACGGGTGGAGAAGATTGGTGCATAATTCATCAAAAGGCTCCACAATGACCTCAGATAGAGTTAAAGGCTAAGAAGAAGATGTGACTACACGAGTAACTGTTGAATGCTGCACAGAAAGTGATGCAAAGTGGCATGAAACCAACAATGGACAACTTTATGGAAAAGACTTGTCTACTCTTGTACATCTATCATTTTTCTGTCAATTTAATAATTCCAAAAAGTGTTAAAAGCGTATTCTGTTCATTAAGAAATAAACTGAGTTGCAGAGATCAAATCTGCTGAATTAAAAAAAACAAACGAAACAATATGAATAATCAAACAACAAATTTCTGTCCAATCCTCTATGCTACAGTTTACCACTCTTAAATCCAGTGCATACATACATGACCCCAGACTATGGAACTTTTCTATCAAACACTACAGACAAGAGGAAACATGGACACTTCCACTGTGTGCCCCCCCCCCCCCTCCTTTCCCTCAGCACATGACATGCCATGGTATGTCCCAGCCTTCTTTCCTAAGCAGCTACGACATCAACAAACTGGGACTGGTACAGACAGACCAGTGGTGGTGACAAACCAGACTTCAAGGCAGAAGACAAAATGGCTAATAAACTCTGGTTGGAAAGCTAATTAACTCTAAAATGGCCAGCTGAGACTGCCAGGGTCGGGGAAATTCACAGTAAATTACACAAATATCTAAGCTACATATAAGCAAAACGAGAGACTCAATATGAACAAATTTCTTCTTCAGTTATATCAATAAACTAATTAGTTATCTAAGAAAACTGTTAATACTCTGAAGTGACATAATTCAGGTACTGTATTACTAAACTGTGTGCTGAATGAAAGGCATTCTAGTCCTAAGTATGAGAGCCAGTCCATAAGTCAAATCCCTCAATATTTATAGAATCAACCCCTCAATATCCAAAGAGTTAAGGAAGGTTCCTGCCGTAACTTACGCCTCTGCTCTGTTGATCATGACCGTGACCAAGTCCGCGATGTGTTTGCCCAGTACTCGAGACTTGTCAAGCAGCCAAAGCCGCATGTCTGTGGCCACCTGGTCGTTGCGACTGCGTCCCGTGTGCAACTTGCCACCCACGGCTCCAATCAGCTCCTGGAAATTTTGGAAAAATCAGATCTGGTTGCTGAGAAACTAACCATCAGAAATGTCCCTGTGATCAAACCAGCTTCCTGAAGAACTAACCATCCTATCTAATCTATAGCATGGAAAACTACTATCTGACTTATCTTGCACTGGTGAAGAATGAGAAATTGAGATCATATAAAAAGATCCAGTAACCTTGTGTTTCTTTGCATTGGGATTTAATGACACATCAGCACAATCACAGCTATACTGCACCTAGTACAGAGGGATATGTTTACACATAAAAAAAGATTGATCAAATATATTTAAAATATGATACCATTTGGGCAATGTGTTTCGAAGTTACAAAAGGAATATCAGTCAGCATATATAAATTTGGATAATCAAAATTACACAGAGAAACTAACAAGACACATAAGTAAACATATGGCTCGCTGTGTGGATTACCATATGCTTTCCAAGTTTTATGTTTCTGATGACGTTCTTATTTTCAATCGTACATATCAACTGGGTTAAAAAAGCTCGCAACAGCTGCTAAACCTCTACTATAAGAAGCAAAAGAGAGCTAGGGAGAAGAAAAGATGGATGGATAATATTCAGGAACGGACGAGGAAAACTTTTGCCGAGATGCAGGGCCTGGTGCACAAACATAACATAACAAATTGTAAAGACCGGTGCACAATTCATCAGGAAATTCTCCGATGGCTCTGGATTTAGTTAAAAACTACGAAAAAGAAGAAATTCCAACAAGAATTATGACCTGAAAAGGCATTTCACTCTGGCTTTTTAATGGCTAGTTTTTTTTTACTGCTGATATAACATGTCATCACAGCCTTACTGACTGAAGTCAGAATCAGATGTAGCTGTCTGGACATTCTGGACAAGACCTATTCTGGGCAAAGGCAGTTTACAATGCAACACATTAATGTGCCAAACAACACTGAAGCATTAAATTAAGGAAACGCAATACCGACTGTTAATCAGGATCCTTGAGTAGTGGTGACAATGGCTAGTATCCCGACTCAAATATAGTGAGTTCAGTGATCATGGAAAACCATGACAATGTAAACATTTCTTTTAACTTTCAGTTTGTAACTTTCCGTGAGACATTTAACAGCCTGTATTAACCGAGTGCCGCTCACCTTCAGTCTTCTTTCATTGGCTGTGTGGACATCCTCGTCCCCAGGGCGAATTTCAAACGTACCTGCTTCCCATTCATGTCGCACCTGTAACGTAGAATCATGAAAAGTCACTCACTGTCTCAATCTTGAAATATGTGTGACCTACACTGAACAATTACATTATATATACGTTAAAATAACAAGCTTTTTCCATTATGAAATCCCCATGACTTGATGCATATCTCTCTGAAATCTATTTTCTATACAAAAGTGATCTTCAAATCTTATGGCAATATGTTATGAAAAATACAGAAAAATTATCATGGATTGTGTATCTCCTTGTGCGCAAAATGCTCTCCCTCATAAATCTGAACATATACCTGTTTCCATGTGACGAAGTAGCATGAAAGGTTCAAGCCACATTAATTTAAATTATTTTCATGAACTTGAACTTCAGTCTGTTTTCATATTACTAAATGCAGTTTGAAATGTTTGAAATCAAATATTTCACTTTGTTTTCTTTCAATTTATTTTTTCCATTTTTTTCTATTTTATTTAATGTAATTTTATTGAATTAATTTGTTCTATTTTACTTTTACATTTTTTCCATTTATTCTGCTTCTTTTCTTTCATTTCATTCTATTTTGTTTTGTTTTACTTTATATGGAGCAAAATTTTGTATCTAACATGTTCATTGGCACATTTTTGAAGTTCAACCATCAACTATGACAGCAAACAAACAACAACAAAAAAAACATAAAGTTTATAAGAATGATTTCTTTGAATTACTGGATATAAAAACATGTCACTTTTATAAGGATCATATATTTACAGAACAACACAGCCCTACCGACAGACAGCACAAAATCAGGGCTTTAGATACTTGAAAATGGCACTGCCTACTCCATTATCACAGAACAATATAGTCTTACAGACTGAGGTAAAGCAAAATCACCCAAGCTTGAAACACTTCAGAATATACATGTATCTATAATCACAACTTGCCTTTTCAAGTCCTTCATAAATGTCTTCTCTCTCTTCACCGGTGACAAGTTTGGCCTTTTCCAGTGCCTGGATATAAGCTTTGCTGCCCTGTCAAATACAGTCAAATGTCATCTCTACAAATACGTATACGTGTCATGCATCCAGCTGAAATGGGTCATATCAAAGTGGGATTTTGTTGAGAACATAGGATTTTACTGAGTACTTGTAGAGAACCCAAAGCTTTTGTGGAAGATTTTTTTTACATATAAACCGATACTGCCCTATGGCAAGTGTGCGCACCAGGACTGTTAGTAATTTGGATGATTAAACTAAATGTTACTCAAAGATAACATGTTTGTTGTTTTAGATATTCTGCAAACGGAAGCAGAAGAACAAAAACATAATGCGTCATTTCTGTCAAATGTACACTTTGGATCAAACGCTGTCACAAATTTACTATTCAATTATTAACACCTTTTTAGAATAATGTTGAACATAATAAAACTTTTTTCATGTTTATGTAAGTAGAAATCCAGATTTTTATGCAATAATTTTGTATGTCAAATTTCAGCTGGTTATAAGAGATATTATGAGTTGTATGTTAATGTAATCTGCTGTTTGAGAAGGAATAGCAGTACAAATTATTAGAAAACAGTCCTTGCTCTTTGGTATTTCTAAGGGTTAACCACCAATTCATATGTCAACCAATTAACAAAAATTGACAAAGCGTGACAACTTACTATGTCAAGTGCTGACAATTTGTGTCACAGACAGCTTGAATTTTTCTTTTTCTTTTTTTTTTTTCTAATTGAAATTGTCCTACATGACTACATGATACCAAATTGTCAGACATAACAATTGATGACAAAAAACAACGAGAATAAAAAACGAACACACAAGGCTGACCTCAATATCTGCTTTCCACATTCGTTTATCAAAGTGGATGGAAGCATTAAACTTCTCCATGATTGGGTCAACAGCCCCAGTGAAGCGACCGCCCCAAAGTTTGCTTCCCTGAAAGAAGAAGTGGTCATATATAAATATATCTATATATCTATCTATATCTATATCTATATATATATCTATCTATATCTATATCTATATCTATATCTATATCTATATCTATATCTATATATATATATATATATATATATATATACA
>JBCEWB010079181.1:0-12921 GCA_039654565.1 Peronia peronii | reverse complement strand
GATGGATGGATGGATGGATGGATGGATGGATGGATGGATGGATGGATGGATGGATGGATGGATGGACTGATGGATGGATAGATGGATGGATGGATGGGTGAGTGGGTGGGTGAATTCCTTCGGTCACAAATGATCATAGATAACAGAGACATGTCCTGTCACAGGATTTGCAGCTGAACATGGTGTGAGAAATGCTAATTGGCCTTTTCCTTCTTCCTTTCTTGTCTTTCTACAGTTGAATACTCTCAGCCTCTTTCAATTATACTCCTTACTGAGTGAACTGAATAACTTATAATACATAAACACTCAATAATTGTGTAATCATAAATAAAACGTACAATAAGGGGGCGGGGGGGGGGGCTGGAATCATTTTAGAAAGCGGTGGGGGGTGATTTTAATCATTATCATCGGTTTTGGCATGCTCAAGTTAGAGAAAAACAAACGAAAAAAAAAATGAGATCACTCGTGGTTGCTTTAACAACGACCGAAATCTTGGATTTGCTACTTGATATTGCGTATTTTTTACTATAATAGGCTTTTTTTTTTTTAAATTATGTTTTTTCAACCGATTTGCCTGAAATTTTGTGTGTAGATTTTTCAGTTCAATATCTAAATTTTCTTAGACCAGATGTTTGAGAACGTGCTTTGTTTTTCCCCACAATCTTTTAAAATTTGGTATGTAAAAAGATAACGATCTTTCAAAAATTTGATCCCAAAATCTCAAATTTCTCGAAAACTTAAAACGACATCAAAAGTTTTTTCTGACAAAAATTTTATATTACTATGTTCTATATTGCCAAATGTCATGATAATTGGTGCAAAAATAAAAACATCATTGAAAGTACCGGCATTTTCAACGATAAAAATGCTCAAAATAAGCTTTCATATCGGGCTTTCAAACTCAAAACATGATTGTTTTAAATCCTAAAGTTTTCTCCATGATTTCTATGACTTATTTTGCCTTTTACTGGACATCTGCTAGTGTTCTTTTTTTTTTTTTTAAAATCCCGTTTTGCTTCCATACTCCTATCACTAACGGCTGCCGTAGAATAGTTTCAGGGGCCTGGGAGGCCTATATGTGGCCGTATGTCTTCGTTGGTCAGAAATAAAAGTGTCTTGGTCCTTGCTGTGACAGACTGTGGACTACTGCACTCAGTAACAGCAAAAATCATGCTCTTATTAGGCCTTGGAAACTCCATTTGGAACACTTCCACCGTGACCAAACTGAACAGGATATGGTAGAGCAGTATCGGGTCTCCACAAAGCTCAAACTGTATAAATCCCTGTAGTCTCGATCGTGCTGTAGGGTTGGAGACATGGACACTCACGGCTACACTGGAACAGAAGATTCAAGCTTTCGAAAACAAGTGTCTGAGGAAGCTCCTCCAAGATCTCCTGAACCGA
The DNA here is from genome assembly GCA_039654565.1 of Peronia peronii. Lineage (NCBI taxonomy): Eukaryota > Metazoa > Mollusca > Gastropoda > Systellommatophora > Onchidiidae > Peronia > Peronia peronii. Next base: position 11,517 of record JBCEWB010079181.1, on the reverse strand, counting down.
AAACACAGAACCAATGATTATGTATGGAGCAGAATTGAAGGCTTTGCTGGACCTCAGGACCCTATCCTGTCAATTGTGATGAGACGCAAATTATTATGGTTCGGGCACAACGTACGACATTGCAGCCTGTCGAAAACAATAATACTGTACACTATACAGGGCGGGAGAAGAAGAGGAAGGCAGAGAAAGAACTGGCATGAAAACATCAAAGAGTGGACCGGACTCCAAACACACCAACTGCTGCCGGCAGCCGCTGACAGACAGCGATGGAGAAGGGTCTGCAACCCTCAGATTCCCCCGCACGACTGCCTCCGCAGTCAAGGGCCTGATGATGAACTTCATTTTAGAGGTTCTGGTGAAAATTTTCGCTGATTTACGGTGTGGTCAGCGTCTCCACTGGTCAGTCACTGTCCATTTCCGGCACTGAACTCCTGATATTGATGGCGGATATCATAATCAGGTTTTTTTTATGCACCATTTGCCCTTACAAAGCGAAATATTGTCGATCTATCATTGAATGTCGAGCCCAGACTAAGCAGGATCTGCATGTTAGAGTACTAGTCAACCATTAAATGACCACCCTTGCAAGACCTTAGAATGGACATATCAACTTTTTTATACCATTTTTATATTCGCAAAAGGCATAAATTTTCAGAGTAAACAAAAGCCAATAAACGATAACAAAAACAGTTTATGAGAAACAATACAAATCAACAGCAACAACAACAGCAACAAGTAAAACAAAACGAAATAATAACAATACTAAATACGACAATCATGACAACAACAAAAACAATCAGAATCAAAACAAATAATAAAACAGCAGTTGCATGTTACACTGGCATAAAGAAAAAAAAATACACGGATGTGTCATAAAATCAACACAGTTATTTGTTTTTGTTTATGTGTCTGTTTTTATTCATGATTTATTATTTTAAAAAAATAAATAAAATTATAGCTTCCGTTATCTCATGAACTGGCCCTCAGTAATGCTTTCTGTCAGCACCAAAAGCAACAGCATATAAAAACTCTTGATTATAAGAATAATGTCTCAGAAACATTGCACAGAGGTGTGGCTAAAACATGAGAAAGCCAACCAATACTGATTCTCACCCAACATATATTCAGTAAAGTATTACATCAGCAGCAGTCTACAGTCCACTAGTTTCAATTCATTCTCAGAAACACAACATAATTTTTTAACTTATGAAATATACATCTACTACAGAGAAGACATCATTTTTCCAAAACTGAAGACCCTAGGTTGGAAAATACTTAAGTCCGTTTTAAAAGAATTTATCTTTATAAGAGAAATATTTTTCATTTTATTATTATCATTATTTATTTGTGAAATTGTATACTATTCTAATTACACCAATTTTACAGCTGATGTTTGGATGCTTGCATCGTAAATTTTTACTGTTAATCTCTCAATGACTGTTTTTTTCTTTTTTTCAAGTGGGATTTCACGATCTTGGCTAAAAATGTATGAAATATTCTCATTACTTCAATTGCTCTTTTACATATACTGTCACTGAGGAAAAATTTCACCTGTGAACTGACGTAGCTTTCTTATAAAACATTCCCGAGGAAAAAAATGTCCCCTATAGAATTAATATGTATAATAAAATGTCATTTTTACACCATTGCATACATCGTATGAAATAAAAGACGTGCATAAAATCTCATTGACATTATCATCGTCATCATCATCATCAACCTTTTACCTCCCAGTGGGGGCAGAGATCCTCTAATCTCAGTCTCTCCTATCCTGTGCTTTCTTTCTAACTTTGTGCCAGGTCAAAAATATTTTTCTTTCAGATTTGACTTCACAAGAACAGAAATAGAAAAAAAAACGTCCATGCCCATATTTTGCTTCCCTGTGACCTAGTGTGCTATTATTAATTAGTTGTTTTAGTTAAAGATTTTAAAAAATGTTGCTTCCATTACCAATTAAAATAAATTTAGCTTTACATAAAATGCATCCAGTTTGGCCACCACCCACATGTACATGTACTTGTAACATATACGACAAAAAATTGTGAAAAAAAAAATGATGATGAGAAAAAAACATGTTCAATCTAAGGTCATTTTTTTCAGAGTTTTCCATTCATCGTGTTTCAAATAATTACAAGAGCAAAAGTGATGTTTTCCTATTTTCCTAGTTTACAATTGTCTTAAATCACTTGTATCTTACAAAGAGAAATAATGTGGCTGACGCCCAAAATGACTCAGTAAGTTACAAATAATGCATGGTTATGTATGTGGCACAGTCACAAAAAAGCAATCTCTGAAATTTGCTGAGGAATTAAGGTAAACCAATTTAAGTTTAAGATCACAAAATTATATGATGACTTCCCCATGTATTCCTGGCAGAATGATAGTGTAGTCCTCTAATGCAATAAAGAATACACCATTTTGTTTTGAAATTTCATGAGCTAAGGAGTGCATGATATAGCATATTGCATAATCATTATACTGCAATTAGCCCATAACGAAAGATTACACAAATGGCTAGTGATGTTATGTTCCTGTATAACGAAAACAGTTCTAAAGTCCCAATAGTTTATATACTCTTAAAGGATAAATTAGATCAAATACATACAAAAAAAAATAATTAAATGACACCATCTTTCTTTCATATTTCTTAAAGAGGAGGAGAAGACTCGGTTTGGAAGAGGGGAGGGGGGGGGGGGGAGGGGAATGATCCTGAACATGAGGTTTTGAGATGAAAATATCAAAAACGGGTTTTTGCTATTTTTAGACACTTTGAAGTTTTCTGGTGTAAGAAAAGTACCGGTTGGGGGCAGATACAACTGCTTTATGCTCCAAAATGGTGTCAACACTGCATCACTAGGAGACAAAAAAAGATTATGAAAATTGAATTGCAATTTTCTCATAATATATGTATTTTTCACGTTTTCCCTAAAGCTTTTTAATTTCTGAATCAACTTTCAAATTTTGACTATATATAATCTTCGTAACATGGGTTACATTAATATGTGTCCATTTTTCTAAAGTTCATTCATGCTTTCTAAGGAAAATTAGATATTTGGTGGAAATTTCAGAAATATGCAGATCCGTTAACATGCATACATGTATTTCAAAAAATTTATGACAAACATTGTAGGGCATATGGCTGGCCACAAAACAAATGCATATTATTTTTCTTATAGTTATTTTATTCCTGCACCAAATTCCAAACAATCACATTGAATACTCTAGGAATCTTAAGCTTTTGAAAACAGCTACTTTTCAAGACATAAAATCCAAGATGGTGGCGTTGTCATGGCAACCGGATACAAAATAGAATTATTTTCCACACTTTTCCTCTCATTTGAGCATGCGGAAGCCGAATTTGAAGCTCAAAATGTCCTTAGTTCAATCAAGCATCCACAAAAATCACTCTCAGGACCAGCAACCCTTCCTCCCCCCCCCCCTTCCTTTTAAACAAGCATCTTTTGCCCCATTCATTTAACAAACAAATATCACATACAATGTACATACATATACATGTACATGTAAGACAAACACCCACACATTAACATTATTAGACTATAAATACATACACCATACTGTCAAGCTCAAAAGTCACTTTTAGCCACTATGAAACAAACAGAAAAAACACTTTCTCATTTCCTGTTTTAGTTCTAATGGTGCAAGCTTTTATTGAAATTCAACGATGGAAATATTGTTTTAAGACCAGTGTAGTGAAAGATTCAAGGTATTGAACTATAGTCTAACATCAATATGGCTAAAAGATGATTTTAAAAATTACCGTATGAGTATGACAATATATCATACAACCAGGTCAAATGAGTCAGATGTTCTTGAGAAAACCATCTGACTGACCATGGAGTCACAAAAGTCAGCTTTGATCTTGGCACAAAAAAATCATGGCTAAGTGTCTTTGTTTCTCTGCTTCCCCCCCCCCCCCTTCCCCGGCCCTCCCCACCCTTTTTTTTAAATTACCGTCACTTCTCTTTCCACTGACAAACTTTATACCTGAAAATTTTGAAATCCAATTCATTCCCCCTGGTTGTGCAACATCAAATATGCAGCAAATTTTCTTAAAGCTCCAAGAATTGTGGAATAACAAAGACGATATCAGATTTTTAGCATATACATGTATGTCCTTGTACAAAGCATAACAATAACAACCCAACACAAATGATATCAAATTTTGAGTTTTTTTAATCAAATGTCTGATATACATATACATGTACAAAACATATGAGACAAAATCAGAACAGCTTGCTGATATAATATCAAGTTCTAAAATTTTTGTGAATATCATACAATGTATCCTTGCTCCTATGGTCAGTTGTGAGTAATGTTGCTGTAGCAGAGAATTGTCTGTATTCACGTTGAATTTTTCTTTGATTTAACCTCTGAAATGTCTCTAATTGAAGCCCTTGAAATGAAAAGTACCAAAGCTACATACTACACATTTTGAGCCAAAATTAAGAAAGTTCAAATAAAGAAGAAGAAGGAAAAAAAAAAGAACGTCAGTGGTGTCAGCATTCAAAAATTGTAAACATTATAAAATGTGATATTGGAGTAAATAGTGTAACATATGGTCTTGGGGGGAAAAAATCTCTCTTCTCGAGATAAATCCTCTCAAAACGGACTTCAGTTCTTTTCATTCTTTTCAACTTATTTGTTTGTGTATTTGATTGTTTGTATTTTATTTTAAATATTTCGTGGAGGAATAGAAAACACTATTTTTTTCTCACAACAATACGTATTGCTTATATATGATCTAAAATGTTCATATATCAGCTGTTTCTTGTTGAATCTCCTAAAACACTTTTTCATTGTTAAATCTGATTTACTAGTTGTAACAGTGCTGATATTTTTCCGCTCTTATTGAAAGGCTCTCCGTAAAAAAACTGCCTTCCCAGGAATAAATGAACAATGGGCACTTTTGAATTCCTGAGAAAATGAAGAGAGACAGAGAGAGAGAGAGAGAGAGAGATACTGAATGTCTTAAAGTTATCTTTCCAAAAACTTTTGATCAAATATTGATAAATCAGAAAAATACATGCCAAAACTTGTTCCAACAGTTCAATGAAACTTCATCTACACTGATGTTAGTTGTTTTTTTTTTTGTTTTGTTTTTTTCACATTAACTTTGAACTTTGATATACAATACATTATAGTCTCACAAACTGACTGACATGATGATAAAAATTCAGCAATATTACTTCAACAAGACTGCCCAAATTAACCACTTGTATATTCAATCAGGTTGAAGATCTATTAATATCAGACATGCATAACTTCACTCTTTCGCTCCAATGCACCAAATATTCACAGTACTAACTTTTATCAGATTCAGTGAGCTGAATATGTTGCTCAGCAACTTATCCCCTATACTGGTTTGATATAATGAGATTTAGAAACATCTCATCCATATCTTCCATTTCTGCACAAAACCTGCAGAGACCAATTGCCCATTCGATTGCTTTTATCATCGATATATGAATGACAATGCTTTTTCTGAGATCACCTGTAGTTATTTTCAGCTTCTTATAACAACAACCTCACAAAATCTGTCTAGACTTGAAAAAAAAACTCCTTGGTGAATGAGTTAAGAAGTCTCTGCATCAAACAGATATATATAAGTAAATAATATCTATACAAACTCTGCAATAAAGAATCAAGGTGCAGAAAACATAACAGCTCTGCAAACTGGGACAAAAACATCATGACGACGTACTTTATTAACAATGACAACGAGACGAACATTGTACCATAATTACCCTGTACAAAGACCTACACAGATAACCTGACTCTTGGTCTAGAATTCTAAAGGTGCATAAAATGGCTACGTTTGTATGGCTTCTAATGAGAAAAATGTTTAAAGAAATAACAATAATAATAGGGACAATGTATATAGCATCTAAACCTCGAAAATGGGATACATGTAAGCTCTAAGCACTTTACAGTTTATCATTATCTTGATGACCAATGGAGACACACACAGACGTTCTCAGCCCGTTAGGAAGTATACTTGGTGGCTGTCTGTTAGGTACTTAAGTCCTTATCTGTGAAGCAATAACTTTCTCTGCCTAGAGTTAGATATCCATTTCAACTATAGACTGAGTCAGGAAATGTACAAAAAAATTATCTTTACCAAGGACAAAAAATCAAGACCTATCAGGATTCAGACCCCGAGCTTTTGTTGCTTTTTGCCTCTCGTTAACTGTGTAAAATTATAAAAAGAGAGGGAAATAATTTGCTTTTCAATGACAACATTTCTGATGACAGATGCTCATTAAAAATGACAAATATCAACACCTTGGAAAATTTTACTAAAATTTCCCCACAGCAGTCTGTGGAATGTATACAGGATTCTGTTACATGCTACGAGATATGTGAATAAAATACATGTAATTAAATATCTTGTATCGATCAAGATCCCAATTTGAGAAGCATGAATCTTTTACAAAATTGTTGGCGGAAAAGAAATGAACATGATGAAATATCAGTCTTACATGTCATATGCATAGACAACAATGAGAAGTAGGAATGATCAATGTGGATAAAATCATACACAAAAAAAGAAAACATTTAGGCAGATAGTCTTTTACATGAAATAGTGTCAGAAGTTCCTGACCTTTCGGTCCTTGACTATATCATCATATGCAGTACTTTTTCTAAATTGGCATTTTCCATTTAGTTCTTTACAAGAGATTTTCAGATTCACTTTATTTGTATCATGTGTCAAATATATTCATAATTTGGTACAAGCTATTTTTATTGTTATAATATAAATTTGAAAACCTCCTGTGGTAAAGAAAAACGAAAATATGAATCTAGAAAAAGTGTCGCATGTGATGATGTAATAGAGCGACAAAATGTCATGCCTTTCCAACACAGACTGCTATTTCAACATTTCATCAAAAATTAACAGAGCCAGGGAAAATTATACTTCCACCTGCATCTATATTATATAAAAACAGTGTCAAACAAATAAATGAAGCAACATGTTCCTCTGGCATACCTCACAATCCTGCAGTTCATGGAAAATAAATATCAACAAAAATCCACACTGGAGCAAACAATACATTGGGAGTGAAAATTTCATATTATCATGTGTAAGATTCATAATATTAGCTCAAACAACAAAAAGAAAATAGACAATATATTTCAACATTATAAAAAATATCCTGACATTTTCATGTTATGCTGCTGATTGAATAATAAATACTTTTCTCCTGTTACTGATTCAAGATAAACCATGTGTGCTATTTTTCTGTACAAACTATAAGGTGAATGCAGTTCAAGTCACTTAAGTTGACAACTGCCTAATAAAAAATATAAGGAAGTGTTCAAGTGGGCTCCTGATAGCGCATACATTCTTTGGTTGTCGGGGGTTACCGACATATGGCAAACTTTTTCCGTTTTGTTATTTATGCTACATATTATTCAACAATGTTCCACTCACTGATCTCATGGCCTATTCCTTATATGTATGATCCATCACTTGGTTCTCTCGGTATAAAACTATTTAAGAAAAACATCTTAAACTTCTATTGAAATAACCCTAGAGGTAGCCAGTGGCCGATCAGGTCAGCGATGGGAACATTCTATTTTGAATTTGAATTTCCCTCCAATTCACATACATTACAGTAAGAAACAGACAGGCTTATATTATCTCTAAACCTAACCATTACTTCTGGAATATAAATACATATCACTAGAGAAATCGTAGGATGCCAGCAGTAGTTTCTGCTGACGTTTTTAGAATTAATATGGCGGTGTGGTACTATTTCACAGCTGAGAATTCAATTTTAATTAATTATTGTGGAACAACCACATTTGAAGCGGATACAAAAATTGCACTGAGGAATATAGAAGGAGTTTATTATGTACTGACACAAAAATTGTGCGGGTATAGGATGCCACTTTGTGTAATTGAGGATAATATTTAGGAAAAAATAGTTCAAATTTGTTGATTTCACATGAAGTTTTCAAACGACCATAACTTAACAACTAATAGTCAAAAGAACATAGGGTTTTCATAAAATTATGGTGGGGAAATTATTCTTGAACATAGAACAGACAGATGAGGGCTGGTAATTGAATGTGGACAGATATAAAGGATTAAAATCATCCACTAAAAAGGATAACATGACCGCGACACGTTATCGCATTAGCCCGACTCGTGACCCCAATTAATCCACGTCAGGCACGCTGGTAGAAGATTAATTGCCTGAACTAAAAGTCCCGATTCCAGCTAAAATGCGATGCACAATGATTATGTGAATGAAGGAGGACGTGCTATCAGGAAAGAAATAAAAGAAGACAAAAGAGGCTGAAGCAAAACTGTGATAATTATAAGACTGAATTTTTCTAAACTACAATATCAATATTGAAAAAGAGACACCGATGGCTGAGATTCGAAATATATTTGTGACAAATGTATTAAAAGAACCACCGGCCTCAAGAAGAGGTTAAACGATGCCATGATGGAAACAACCAGAGACACTGCGGAGAAGTCCAAAGGACAATGATCAAATGAATGAAGCATTTAGTGAGATACATGCACTCCTTTCACACATAACCAATAGTGGAAAAAACGATAGCTTTTATACAGATAACAATAGCTAATTATATGAAACTTTATCGCAGACATTTCGCTCAGCAAGCTCTCCCTAAACATCACTTTCAGAAAAGCACTGCATTCCCTTCACAGCATGACATCGATTTGAACTGGGTTTTCTGGGTGAACGGGGTGGAGAACTCATACATTCCAGTATTTCAAAGTCCATGCAATAAAAAATGAAGCAGCACATTCACAGACAGTAGTGAACGCAACCCTTTTACAAACCAAACCATGACCAATCACTAGATCTACTACCAGCAAAAAGGAGAAGAACAGACAAGCTTCAAAATATTTAGAATGTTCCTCAACGCTCATAACATACACAGCTATGGTAATGATTTTGTATATCATTGATGCGTTACTTTATGTAACAAGTCATCTTGTGCTTAATCTCAATTATGCAGTATCTTTATGTTGTTTCCTTGTCGGAGTATACTGCATACAACACAATGGTTTAACTGATTCACAATTTTTGTCAATGATACTAAGTTGAGTTCAGTGTCTGCATGCTTGCAAAGCAAGCTTTTGCCCCACAGATCCGATATACCGGCCTTGTTGTGTTCATTACTTAGTTTACCACTGTTGGAAAGATTAAACCGTCTTCTTTCCCCAGCCATATTTTTTTTTGAAAAGACAAAATTCGTAGCATTCATCTGATAATTGGAGATAAAAAAAAAATAAAACAACACAATTTACCCATTTTTGGAACTAATGTTATCTGCTCTTTCACAAGACATATAACAATAAAAAAATATACCACAGAAAAATTCAGATTTGCATAGTCTGTTTATATTTTGTCTTAATGTTTCATGATCTTCTATTGATGTGTTGTTGTGCTAAAATACTGCACATTTTCACTAAGTCAGGGCAATTAGCCCACGCTCCTCGGTGGGCCGGCAGTGAACCGTAACCTGACCCCTTATAATCCCGGCCGAGCCGCCGGCATGGTTAGGTCAAACTAAAGGCACCCTGGTGTACAGCCAAGAGTGACAAAAATCGCCATGTAATAGTTGTTTGTGTGACAAGTAATAGATTAGAAACAATACCTCAATTATTATGTTCAGTTTCTATGAAGTTGTCCTTTCACGTAGAGCTGGCCCTCCGGAAAATTGCATTGTTTGCAAACGCGTTACGGCCATGATTTCTGCCCCTAACCACGTTGTAGCCGCAATTTTGTACCTCACCGCGATTTTTTTGCAATTTTTGCCTTTTTCCCGTATAACTGAGGAGAAAAACAGTGAATCTGTTCAATGACAAGTACACGATCAATCTTCTAATGATCACGAATAGTGTCCCTTTTCAAATCGCCGATTTTTTATGTTCATGTGACACTGGAGAGTGATAGATTTAGATTGTATGGTGGATTTTCTTGTTCTGTAAAACTAAGAGATCTTCGACAATGGATTGATTCTTCAACAAAAATAGTCACCAGTCTAAAACTCCAGTCAAGCAGAAATTAGTTCCCTACTCAGAATTACGCTAGTGGTGCGGATCAATTGTTTTGCAGGGTCTGCTGGATAGATAAGATCTAAAACGTGATCAAAACATTTCGCTGAAAATGGAGAGACAGACAAGTAGCAGAAAGAGGCTGTCAAAATCGTGCTGTGTTTTGTTGGGATTTTACCTAGCAATATGAAAGTGAAACATACAAGCCAAGCGCAAGTCTAGATCTACCTTTTTGACTTCATAGGCTTGGTCCATTTCTTAAGACTAATGTTAGTATGCTGGTTTGGCAGATGGAAGCTTCTCTCTGACGCGCAGATGGAATATCTCTGATAAATTCTGCAACGCTTAATTTGAACGCAGCTTTTCTATCTTCAATTTCAATCAGATTTTGCCAAAACAGAGTGGTGCATTTTTTTTCTTTGTTATAGCTTAAAAAAATACCATGAGATTTATAACAAACTTGTGACATGGGAACTTTTGTGAAAAGTCATTTCTGGTACTAATTTTCTTGTCAGTCCCCTAACTGATCTATGAGGGCACTATCATTTTTATGAATTGTGAAACGGCTCTCTAGTGGATACCGATATGGTGACGCTTATGAACAGAAAGAAAAAGGAATGAAACATCAAATCTCAGATGTTTCATGAATCTTTCAGGAATTGATAATCTTGTAATTGAAATTTTTGCACATCAGACTGTACTCAAACTTTACAATAAACATGACTCATCAGCTAATTCTGTGAGTAGTGTGGTCAGCAAGAGATTTTTTCTCTTATTTTACTTGCAATTTTTTTTTGTAATTTTGGGTAGTGTTTGCATGCAATTTTATTGTTTCAAATGCAATTTTTGTCATTTTGAAATGCAATTTTCTGCAGGACCAGCTATAGCACAGAATTCTTTTATTTACTTTTCATGCATAGACACAGCTTCCCTCATATGTGAATAGCATTCTCTGGTTTTTTGTTCACTGTTCGCACATTTACACCATTGCTTCAAACATATGCACGTTTGTATTAGTCAAAATAGTTTAAAATTAACAAAGGGCCTAGAAAACTACTATTTTTAAATAGAAAGGGACTATTTTTAAATATCTCTAATAAAACAGGTTAGCCCAATTTTGGTCTAAAAGCGGATTGCGAATGGCAGTGATGATATAGTTTATAGTCATCTTTCCCTGCTCAAATGCAGTTGTTTTTAGCTTCCTATAATAAAAATCCAGTCACGTGGGAAAAACTTTCATAGTGAATGAGTTAATTTGATTGCTTTTTTTTAAGGGGTCCTGATTTTGTTTTCTCTTAATAGCCCTGCCTTTTCTACATATAAAAATGGTATCAAAAAGTGGGTATGTCCATTCTAACATGTTTGACCAATGTTTGTTTAGGTCATTCAACGTTAGGCCTAGTCTACTGTCAACCAGGATTTGGCTCCACCTGGCTGCTACATGCAGTCGCAGATCA
>JBCEWB010079170.1:0-12922 GCA_039654565.1 Peronia peronii | reverse complement strand
CTTTCAAACATCAGTGAATTTGACAAATTTGTTCACTGCCTGAAACACAAGTATAAATTAGAAGGCATTAGAAGACAAAGCGATTTTTTTTGTGAGCGATGTTTTCATTTTTCGCAAAATGAAGTCAATAAAGATGAAATAGACAGTAATAACATCACTCCACTGGCACAATGGAAAGGTTCGATCACTTCTGGTTTGGAACCCATTTTAAGAATGTGTGGTTTTGTGATCCACACATGTCACAAGCGAACGTTTACACCGGCTCACAAAATACGTTATTCAACGCACAGTTGAGTTCAAAGAAGACGAGTCAGTAATAAATCAGGCATGAGTTATTAGGCAAAAGTCTGACACACTCAATAAAAGTTATTCTAATATAAGATTTATCTTAGTGAGTTGGAAAATTTAACACGAGAGGTGTCCATTCTTTAAAAAAAAATTGACTTTCACGGTTACACTTCTTTTATATCTGTGTTTAAAAACTCATTATCATTTCATGACTTTACCTCTGAATTACGAACATATGTATGCTAACTTCCCAATTAAAACTATATGCACTTAATCTCTGTGACTTCACGTTTCCAAATCATTTAAAATATCATGATTATATTGTGACTGTTAGAAGAAATGACCACATTCCTAATATGTATGTAATTTGACTTCAAGCGCTCACTCACTAACTGAGCACAGCACGGGTAACGTGCCCAGCTCATAGCCTGAGCGCTAATCTCTGGGTCAAACCCGGCCATTAACTAAGTGCTCCACTTGGAACTGCGGTGGATGTAGGGAAAAAAAAAAAAAAACACCTCAGAAAAAACAACTGGTTATTCAGACAGATGGGAGAAAAAAAAGTCTGGATCTACTCAAAACCATCTGCTATCTACCCAAAACAGTATATAATAGTATAGATCTAGATCTGCAGTGCAACATCTTTATGTTTGGCCAACAAGAAATTTTAACAAAAAGATCTAGTTGTGATAAAGTCTAGTTCTACACACATTTGTTCCGCAACTAGACCCTGTGCAGCTGTGGTCATGAAGGCTCGTGACAACTCATCTAGATCTAGATAGATCTATCTCCTGTTCCAGAAAAAGAATTTGAATACTTAATTTATCCTCTATATATCAATGTTGGGGATTCATTTATTTTTATAATATACATATAGATCTAGATCTATATCTAATTGCATTGCAATGTCTACAAAATTGCATCGTGGTGAGGAGATCAGAAAAAAGGAGCAGTCACACTTTCACTTGTGAAACTAATTATTTAATTTTGCACTCATCTTTCACATTATGGACCTGCTTTCAATGAAATACGCCCATCTGTGACATCCCTCGATAGCCTGATTCATTTCGCACATAAGATTCCACAAACCTGAGGTCTAGTTGAGTGAGGGAGGTCTTTCAAACAACATTATCTCAATAGTCATTATAAGAAATCAGAAACTGAGAAGAGCAACTTAAGCAACATAGAGCTCTCCAGTAGGCTATTGAAGATTATGACCAGTAATCCAGCTCATTAAGAAAGGTCCATAGCTTCAAAACAAAAATCTGATCATCCCCCAGCATGATTTACTGCAGAAAGGGCATCTCAAATGCTAGATTCATGGCTTTCTTTAGAAAATTTAAGATCTTTATGAACATGAGGGGATCAATAATGAGTTTTGAGAGGCATATTACACAAATGAATGGGATAAGAGGAGTGAGCAGGGTAGATCTGGATCTAGATCTAGTGACAGTGACGGTGAGTCAGCTGAGTCAGTTGACATAAATCAACCAAGCACCTCAACTGGAACAACAGACAGAAAAAAAGCTAGATCTAGTTGTAGATCTACTTCCACTTCAACCCCTAGGCCTGCAAAACCAGGTTCAGCTCCACCTTCAACCCCTAGGCCTGCAGAGCAGGTTCAGCTCCACCAAGTGATTGGGAGGGAGAAACATTTCATTTTTTTTCTCAAGATCACATGGATTATGGTTTGTGTTGGGTATTGGTCTAAAAAAAAAAATGTAAAAAAAAAAAACTGGTTGGAGCTACCAATTTGAAGTTTTGTGTCCTAATTATTTCTAACTGAATTAGCTTTATACAAATTTGTCAGTGAAGTAGCTAGCTTTCATACTCTGCACTCAGCTGAAGGTGAGTTGGAAAAGTTATATAGGCCTAATGAATTTTTCTTTTTCTTCCTTTTTTATCACATTTTCAACCTCATTTTTGCAATAACAATGACTTGCAGACAAGTCATGTACACTTGTTCACATTGAATGTTCGATTTCCTTTCCATTGATGTATAACACTTTGCACTAGTTCTGTGGTCTATAGCCCTCACTTGCTATTCTCACCATAATTTTTCTTCAGTGCGGTTTTTGTGTCAGAATGTGGTAAAGGGTTGCATAGGGAATGAGTTAAAGTTTGATTTTAATAATCGTCTTTTATTCTTACCCTTCCATGTCAGGTGATATTTGGAGCTCTCTACTGCCTAGACAAGCATGGTCAGCCTTCCTCTGGCTCAAGGCCTGTACTGACTGGTCAAGAACAACACAATGTCTTGCCTTTGTCCACCTGCCCCCACCGCTTCCCTCTTCTTCCCCTGGGCTCTCAGCAGAGTAATCGCTCGGCCCTCACCACACAACCACTGGCGGCCCAGACCATAAGTAGAGTACGTATCATTCAGTGCCTTGAATGGATGAAAAAATGAAAGCCCTGCATTATGTCCAACTATGAATTAAATGTCGCAGGTCCTGGTGAAATGAGCCAGATATTTCATTGAGAAACTAGGACTCCCCAACCATATGATCACAGGAGTTAATTTTGAATGGGAACATCTTGGCACAAAAGAGTCATGACAAAATTATTTTTTCACTTTGAAATGGCACCAATAACTTTATATATATATGTGAAAAGTTTGATATCAGAGACTCATTATACCAGTTAGTCGTGAGGCAAATAAATTTTTGATCAGTTTTTACAATGCATGTTTTCCTCCAATTCCATGTCAGTGGCTGAAAGAGAATTTTAATTTTTTTTTCTTTTAATCTCTCTCGAAAATTTTACACGTTTGTTGTTTTCTCCCATCTAGGCAGAATGGTGTACGTTCTATATACGTCTTTCAACCTCCTAGTGGAGGTTGTCTCGATAAAAGAATGGTGTAGTCAAATTATTCTTACACCTAAAGTTAATAGATGTGAGTCTACAACACCAGCTTCAAGTCAAGCAGATCAGTGCATTTTAAATGTGCGTTTCACCCATATGAAGTACCATAGATCTATTCGAGTCATCATGTAAAAACTGCCCTTGAAATCTGAAAGACAGATTATTTCTAGGAATGCCACGGACTTGCTCTTTGACTTTTTTTTTTAGTTGGTTTATTGCTGTATAAAGACAAAAAGTGGAAAAATCATTGTTGATTTAAAGTAAAATTGTTGAAGTAAAATTGGGACATGAACAGGGAAGCCCTGCCAAATATCTTCATAAAATTGGCCAGCACAATTATTGTAAAGCTGGCCTTGTTTAGATGTACTTTGATTTATCATGTTCACAATAAATAGATCATGAATGAGTCTCAGAGTTGTTTTAGGTTCAGGTCAAAGATTGGACAATGAGTAATGTTAATACTATTAATAGCATTTGTCAGTGGTGATTGTTTTAGAAATTTGAAATTGGACTTGGGATACTGTTTGAGGGACATACTTGACAGATCTGAGTCAGGTAGCAATTAATCTAGTATGCTTTCAGATCTTTGCTGATAATTAACTTTAATGTTGACCTACAGTCATGTCATACGTTTATGAAATCCTGGGAGCTGGTTCATTTAGTTGACAGGGATTCAGAGACTTGATAGTGCTTTGACACTGCCCATCTTGGTTGAGGGGTGATATTCAATAGCAAACTGAACAGCTTAAGTATGACTTAATCATATGTAGACTGAAGTTGGTACCTTGACAACCTGTTTGTGTCGTGCATTTACAGACAGTAGAGCCAAGTGGACCCTCGCTGACATCTGTAGTAGAGGCCACCTTGCCTATGACTTCCTCACAGACAGACCTCAGTAGCTCTTTCTATGACAGAATGGAAAAACTGGGCAGCATGGGCTCTCGCATCTTTTCCAACTTCAGCAGCAAGACTTAGATGTGTCCTAAAGTTTTAGCAGATCATGTCGGATTCCAGCATGATTCATTTAGAGAAAGGAAAGGAGTAAAACATTCATAGTTCCATGTTTTCTGTTTACACTATGTTTCGGAATTTTTTCTCTCCCAACAATTTGGCTTCACAGCCCAGTCAGATAAATCAAGTTATGTTGATTTAGGAAAAACGGCTGTTTCTTTTAGCACATCATGCTAGCAGCTTTATGGCTGGACTGTTTTTCAGTGTAATTTGCCCTGTGTTTGAAATATTTGCCATGGCAAGGTAAAGATTTGATGGAGACATTATGTAGATGAAAGTCTAAAAACACCCTCAACAGATTGTATATACAAAGGGTTAATCAGGCTCATTAAAATCATGTGTCCACTTCACAAGCAAATGCAAATAGCTGGCATATAAGCATATATTTGGAAACCTCTAATTTAAATGGATGTGATAAGTCTGAACTTGTAATACTTGTTAACTCTTGCAGTTATTTAGATAAAGCCTTCCAGTGTAATCCTACCTGGACTAGTATGTTGGCCTTGACAAAGATTGGACATATTTATGATACTCACAAAACCTTTGCCAGCGAGTGTGTTTTGCTCAACTTAAATTTATATAGTATGACTTAATTGAAAATTGTGCCAGAGGGATTTCTGTCTGGTATTTTGTCTGGATCTAAAATAAATTTTATTTTCCCATCTATAATTAGCATCAAAAGTAAGTTTTTTTTTTCTTCTGCATTTCTCTCCCCTTGCCTGTCACCTCCAGCTCCTGTTTCAGGTTCTTAGCCCCCTCAGTCCTGATTTTGAATAAATTTGGCTTTTTTCCATGCTTTATATTCCAGGGTTTGCATATTCTGTCTCTAATTTTGAGGAAACATTTGCTAATGCATAGTTAACCCTTTTAAAGAAATGAATTTTATCCTAAGTAATTAAGTCCAGACTAGTAGCTCATGTACAGAAGACTATGAAAACACAGCTTGGGTATAGAGTTTGCCATTGATTTTTTTTCACTAGATCAATCTGTTTTGAAATAGACCAGTTGCTTTTTGCAGTCCAGTTACTCTGACTCAGTAATTTGCTTTGCTGATAACACTGTATAGGAAGATAATGGATGTGTATTTTGTCAAGTGTGCTATAATTCAGGTCTTTTCAGACTTTCAATCTGCTCAGTTACATTCTATTTGCTGCTGTTTACATGGCCAACCATTAAGATTCTTTGGCCAGGAAACTTACTTCCGGGATTATATGCAGTATTTCCTACAGAACATAGCAAATTTGAAGATTTCTCAAATATCAGTCGATTTATTCTCATATAAAACGATCTTGCAGTAACATCCTACTGGTCTACCTGTAATATGCTTGAAACACCTGGACTACTATATGTTACAGTATATTCAGATGACATTAAGTGATTAACACCATGTAACAAGAATTCATAATTTTGTAGAAAAAAAAAAATCCTGTGCATCGTAGTATGAAATCAGGTACATGTATATGAATTCAGAGGAGCATAAAGAATTAAAGAGTCTGTAAAAGCATTTGCTGACTGTTCTTTGTGAATTTGAAACATGTACTGAAATAATTCGCTCCTCATGTACTGAAGTAATTAGCTCCTCAGACCTTTCTGCATAAATACTATTACTTGTTTATGGATATTTGTGTGAAATATTGACAAATCATTGAGTGGCGCTTTCACTAGGGCTTGTACAAATTGAAAGGAAGTCTGGAAAATGAGACAAGCGAGTTGTAGGCATAAAAAAAGTGTGGGGAAAATAGTATAGATGGAAAAAAAAAAGCGCTTGAAAACATGAAAAAGCTAGATTATTTCAAAGCATTATATATTATAGTATCATACCAAACAGCTTCAAGCTTTAATATTTGATTTGTGAAGGTTGATGTACCTGTCATTGAGTGGTGTCTTGATATCTCTCAGTGGCAGTCATACTGAGTTCACCATGTTCAGTTGTTACTTTTTATTAAACAAGAGAACCTGAATGGTTTGTGGGCTCATATATCTGTAGAATGTTCAGTGAATTATTATTTGCTGACATTAGGTTAACTAATTTCCAGCCAGATATATCACAGTTTGTATGTAAACATTTTGTTGATGATTAATATGGAGACTTGAAATTTGGGTAAAAAAAAAAAACATATTTTAGAAATTGAGAGAGCAGTTCTCAGAGTATGCACATATATTCAACCTGATATGCTGAAAACTTTGATCATCAGGACTGTTCAAAGGAGCTAGCTACTGTAAAGGGATGATGAGATTAATAATAATCAAGCTGGTTGTTTCAGTGGGAAATGATTGAAAAATTTCATTTTTTTACTAAATGAAAGTTCAGGTAAAAAAATAGCTGTAAAAATGAAAGGTTTTACATAATGCACAAAAGTAGCCTGTGGAAACATAGCTAGGAGAAAGTCATGTGTAAGATATCATGGAAATATTAAAATATTGTCATTCCTCAATTAATTGTTGTGCCACTGAGTGAAATCAGAGATTTCTGACCATGGGATCACAGGGCTTCATTTTGAATGTGAACAATGTCTTGGCACAGAAGAGTTGTAGCTCAGTACATCTTTCTATTAAGTTTACAGGACACCTATTTCCTTTTTCATCAATACCCAATAACTCAGAACATGAAAACTTTAACATCAGACTCATTTCACCCAGTGGCACAACGTTTCTTCATCTGAGCTGCCTAGGATCTGTAACAATGACAGATGACATTCTGTTTCAGCTTTCAACTAGACAAAGCTAGACAAAAGGGATAGCTAAAAATAAGGTTTTGTCATAGTACTATAGTGGTTTTATTGTTGCACACAGATAGTCAGAAAGTATTTTGTATCTATAACAAAAGATTGACAACTTTAGATTTTAAAATTGGTCATATTTGTATATAATAAGTAAATAAGGGCAGGTATAAGAAGATGATGGGACAAATGGCTCAGAACATCATATTAAAAATACAGATGAATAAGCTTCCCAACTATTGTATCAAAATATACATTTGTAATTTGCAACAATGAAAATTCACTTTATTTTTCTTTGTTTAAGAAGATGAATATATGAAGGCATTTATTGGATAGCTCACTTACCTTTAAGTTTACAGGAAAAATTTACATATATTTAGATAGTTTAGTATCAGGTAAAACAGACTTGATATATGAAATGTAATTTTAGTGCTATGGGTGTATTGTACTAATGTTGGTTTGTTTTATTTGTAGGTGCTGTATTTATAATGTCATGGAGTCAGTCTGTGACAGAGACCTTTTTGTGTTTTGTTCTCTAAGTTTTTAATAGATGTTGTTTTGTAATGTGTAATCAAAATCAGAGGAGGATAAGTATGTATCAGTCACACCTTGATTACCGTCACTGAACTTTATATGAAATAACATGTTATAATATCAACTGTGGCCGATATACAGAATATTTCAGGGATGGATATTTCAGTTTAATCTTTCAAGAGTCAATAGAAATTGCCAAAGTGTCAGAGTTTCTATGAAAATATTAATATTCATGTTTAGAGAGTGGTAGTTTATGCTTTAATATGATCCCATGTAGATACTATTTGCCATACAGTGTGTTGTCTTAAAGAGATTTTAATGGAATGTATTATAAGCAAATCTTTGACCAGATAAGTCTGTTAACACTCCTAGGGTTGAAAAATTATTTCACAATAAAAAACAACTTTTATGCTCTGCCTGATTTAGTTTTCAAATTTACCAACTTCATATCCTACACCAGAATGCCTTGTTAATGTTCCGGGTAAAGAATATATTTGGAAACAGCAATGCTGAGTGGGATTCGTTATGACTATGAATTTGTATATATTATCTGTGATTTGTTGGTAAGGAGAAGATTGAGGACCAACTTATGGGATTCCCTGTGCTAAGGTACTCATGTCATTCACAGTTTAAGGTGAATATGTTTGAAACACTGGAGCTAATTTTTTTGTTTGTTCCATTGCTCACAGTAACCGAGATTTGGTTCTCATTGGTTCATCATTTATTTGGTTTTGTTTATTTATGTTTTGTTGTTCTCTTGTCTTGTTGGTTTGCTACATTGTATATAGGGAGATATATTAATAATAACATAATTATGATGTAATTATAAAAAAGGATTCCCTGATGCAAGTGGGTCATCAAATTGTTTATTTACATTTTACTTTTAATAAAATGAGTGCCACCATGGTTTATTTTGTGTATTTTGGCTTTGCTTATGTACTTGAGAATAGCTGCGGAGATTGTGAATGGAGCAAAGATTAAATTATAGAGGAACACCTGTTTGCTCAGATCTCACCTAATTTGTTAGCTAATAAAAACTAATGCAGAAAACAAGTGAAACAAATTGAAGAATAGATGCTAGTACATGTATCTAGTTACGGAAAGGATTTAGATTAGACTGATGAATATTTTCATGAGGAGAAGTAATTACATTTATGTTCCTTGTCATAGAATATTTTTACTGTTCACTATTCCTATAGCCTATCATGTCTGTGAAAAAAGTATCTCGCTATCTGCTCACTCTGTATTGATTTCTTGAAGACGCATGCAGTCTCGTCCACCTGGCTTTGTTGTCCATTCACTATCTTCTCTTTACATTATTCCGTTTTCTTTTCTCAGGCAGTGAACTTGAAAATGAGAATTAATGATCCTTCATTTCAGAACTTTATATTTTCATCATCATCATTTTGTCTTCCTTTCTTCATCACTTCGGGTGATTAAAGGAATGCTTGTAAAATATTTGCAAAAAAAGAAAGAAATGACAAATGTTGACATTTGTGACACATGAGAAGTCACTGATATAAAGTGACAGGCAAGAATAGATTTTTTAAAAAAAAGAAAGGAAATTTCCATTGGAAAATGAAAAATATTCATGGAAATTATTTTTGGTCGGGTAATTTCAAAGTAGTTCATATTTCGATGGTTTGAAGCTTTAGCAACTGATTTGTGAAGATTGTTTACAAAGGGAAAGTAAAGGAAAACTGCTGTACAATATAGTACATATGTAAAGCACACAGCTATGTAGTTCATGTTATTTTGCTAATGGAGAGAGATGTGTTGACCCAAGATATATTTCTGAAAGGATGAACATGTCAAGTTAACCACAGTGGAAGAGGAGGACAGAGCAGTTCGGTAAAGAAGCATAAGTGACCAATTTGCCTTTATTCTATAATGGACAGAATTTAAGAAAGTGCTTTGAATGCTTTTTTTGTTCAACAGGTGGATCACTTTCTTCTGATGGTCATTTGCCCTGCATTCTCATATTCTCCTTTGCCTCTGTCTCTCTCTTCTCATTTTGTCCTTCCTCTTCACCGTTTTTTTCTCTCCATCTTACTCCTAATTCAGTTCGTAATAATAGGTAGACACACATTGGTATGATGAAAGAGTGAGATATATTTTATATGTAAAGAGATTGAAGGTAGTAAATATGAAGAGTGAATGTTGATGTGATTAACATTAACATAATGAAGTTTGTTTGGGGTGGGAATTCAGGCTTTAATATTTCATACATGAGATTCTCTTAAGTTTACTTGATTCTTGTTATACGATTGTGCTGACCGCACCAGTCCTAAAGCCAAGGTCTGTCTTGGTCATTGACTTACCTTTCTAACCAAACCTTAGCCCTCCTAGTCTCACATTTCCTGTTTGCTTGTTTACCTTTGTGTCAGTCCGTCCATCAAGCTGTCTGTGAGGTGATTATCTCCACCTGGTTCTCTCGCCTCATCAATCCACTGAATTACTGTAGTCCTCTTGCTGACCATCGCCTGTCCATCCACTACCTGTCTGTTCCATGCTCTTCTTATACTGTTCAATTACAATTACTAACACTTGTATCCTGAATCCAACAAATGAGTCATAGAGTGACAAACCAACATATATTTACTGTATTTCGCTCTTTGATTGCTGAACTTGAATCGACTGTGGACTGTGGATTCTCAGTGAGAGTTTTCACAAAGATAATCTCGTAAAAATGTATATATTCATATTATTATCAACATCTGTCTGTCTTACTTGTTCCTTGCTGGTCTTAAACTGTTAAATAATCAACTCTTGTAAATCCCTGACAGCAAATGAGCCATACAGTGTTACACTAAGACATAATTATTTAATTCTTTGATATTTAGCATTTAATAGCTGTTATGGGCTGTTGATTCTGATATATGTTTACAAAGAGAATCTCATGACATAGACAAGGATATCAAAATATGCCTATTTCATTTGTTCCATGTCATTCACACTCTGTTAAATTAGCTGTGCCAGTATCTGTATCCTCGAGGCAATAAATAAGAATAGTGTTACACACAACACATAGTTCTTTTGCCTTTTGATTTGCTAGCATTGCAACACTTGCAAGCTGTTGAATTTGACAGAAGGGTTTCACAAACAAAATCTTATAAAAGATATTATATATGAACTATTTGACGAGACCCCAAATAGGCGAAAACTTTTTAAATATAGGTCAAACCGATACTGCTCTGCAACATAATGTGTATGGCAAGCGTGCGCACCTCGATGTTGGTATTTTGGTTGATTAAACTGAATGTTACTCAAAGAAAACATGTTTGGTGTTTTGAACGCACCTTGCTATAAAACGTATATTTCGGATCAAATACCTTCGCCAGTTTACTAATCAATTTTTACCGCCTTTTGAGATTAACGTCCATCACAGTAAGCATTTTTCGACTTGATTTAAGCAGAAACACAGATCTTTATGCAACAATGTTGTGTGTCAAATTTCATATGGATACATTCAGTAGTTTTCGAGCCTGTACATCTTTTATGTGTTTTGTTTCAGATTTATAGTATAGAAATGCTGTGTAGTATTACTACTGTTTTGTCCTAAATTGTCATGTAGTTAAAAAAAAATGAATATATTTTGTTTATATTCTTCTTTGTAAAATGAATGTTTGGCTTTCAGTAGGTAGTTTATAACACAGAAAGATAAAACAATGGATATAAAACGCTCCTAGCGATAAAGGGAATAAAATCTTTGCATTCTATATCACATTGTGTATCCTTTGACTTTGACTTTTGCCGATATCAAAGGGACGCCATGAAGATGAGACCATTAATCTGCTTCAATTTCTCTGTCCTCTGTTGTTTTTTTTAGTAACAAGCCGATCCCATTCCTGACCTTTCTTGGTTGTTGTCTTCTCCTCTTTTCCTTTGTCTTTCTCATCTGCGGCTGCCTCCGTCTGTACCTGGCAAAGATGGTTTTTGCAAGGGCTGACATGACCGTACCATCTCAGATTTTGTTCTCGTTCTATATAATATAGGGCAGGATAAACTACTGAGAAAAAAAAAAATCCAGTACATGTACTTGTTCATTTATTGAAACTTCCCTACCCAATCCTAGTCTCTCATTAGTTATTCTGGTACAAATATTCAGTAGGGCCAGGAGTTTGCTTCTATGGGAGGATGGTTCAGAGAAAGAAAGAAAGAGAGGGAGAGAGAGAGAATGGCCCAGAGACTATCCCAGAATGAGAGGACAAAAGGCAAAGTGGAAAGACCAAAAAGAGGAAAGAAAGGCGAAGGATCCCCTCTCTATGTGCGTGACGTCTCTCCTGCTGAGTAGTTCATCTGCCAGACCTTCAGAAATGTAGTGGCCATCCTTTCCCATCACAGTGCAGATTGTGAGAGGAATATTCTCTTTCATGTTCTGTGTTGTTGGGAGAACATGGTAAAATGAAAGAGCCGTGGTGTCAGGTGAATGAACATATTGAAGTCTGTACCATTATATTTATACGCGTCGAAGAAATATGACGCCATTTGGTTGGAATGCAAGCCTTTCTAATTTAATTTCTTTTCTCTTAATACATATAGAGTTCACCAATATCGCGGGAAATCCCATCGACTCATGACCTTGGCCTTGCCTCGGCCGTAAGTTTGCCTCATTTCTTGGCTTGACCCTGTTACGATAGGTAGGAAATTTATGACTAGAACTTTTCGTTATGAGTGACTCAAAGCCTGTTGAACCTAGATGCCCTCCAAACAATAGTTGTAGTGAGTCGGGTTTTCTGAAATCTTGTGCATTACTATTGTATGTTTAATGCATGGAATTTCACATACCTAGGTTTATCTCTGTGTGTGCTAATACCAAACGATTTTCGCTCAAAGTACACGCTTTTAGGGTGGAACATTTTTCTCGTTTTGGGAGGCGATTAAAAGTATAAAACATTCAGAAATTCTTATTCCATAAAAATGATGCAACCATGAAACCGTTGCGAAATCCCTGCATTCTGACCAGATAGGTAGATAAATTGTAGTTATGAAAGTAGGTAACTGAGTAGATAAGGAAATAGCTAGGTAGATACTAAGATAGGCAGACAGGTAAGTAGGTAGGTAGGATACAGGTAGGTGGGTAGGTAGATACATAGGAACGTAGTCAATTAGATAGTAGATAGGTAGCTAGTGGCTAGGTAGCTGGGTAGGTAGGCAGATGGACAAGTAGGAGATAGGTAGGCAGGCCGGCAGGTAGCAGGTAGATAGGTAGATAAATAAATAGGTAGGTAGGTTACCGATGAAGTAAATTCCAATGACTCATATTTTGGGCGAGGACAGTAAAAAAGTTGCATTCAATCAATCTCACGAACCTGTCGGGTTAGACAGAAATTATTTAGGCTTTTTTGCAAAATCTTTATCTTTCTATCTCTCGTGCGCGAGTTCTTTCTATATCTGTCTGTCTGTCTGTCTGTCTGACTGACTGACTGACTGACTGTATGTATGTATGTATGTATGTATGTATGTATGTATGTATGTATGTATGTATGTATGTATGTATGTATGTA
>JBCEWB010079149.1:0-12923 GCA_039654565.1 Peronia peronii | reverse complement strand
CAGACAGACAGACAGATAGATAGATAGATAGATAGATAGATAGATAGATAGATAGATAGATAGATAGATGGATGGATAAATGGATGGATGGATGGATGGATGGATGAATGGATGGTATGATGAGCGGATCGATGGATGGATGGATGGATGGATTGATGGATCAATGGATAGATAGAGAGAGAAAGAACCAGACAGACAGATATATAGATAGAAAGATGGATGGAGACAGAGAGGCTAGCGAGAATGAGTGACAGGCAAACAGACAGGAACAGTGAATGAGAGAGAGAGAGAGGGCGGGATCTGGAGAAAATCGGACAGATAAATAGATAAATATAGGCAGTAAGACAAGCAGTTAAACAGGAGAACGAACAGTGTTTCCCAGACTTTTGGCTTCAGGGAAGTGGTGAATAAAAAAAAAAAAAAATTAATAATACTCAAGAAAGAAGGCATAAAACACAAAAAGCTATGATAAGGAAAACAACACTTCCGATTTCAAAACCACCCGCCGAATTGTAAGGTCTAAGAAATTTAACACATTGCTTTTTCTAAATAAAAATAACACAAAAACTCCGGCCATTATTTTGTAATCTGCCGTCCCGAATCAGAAGCTTAACATGTGAGACATCTCTCTCTTCTCTCTCAACACTCCTGTTTTGAATCTACAATACAATCCTCACTGTTTTACACTCTCTTTTTTCAACCTTTTTTTTTCAGCTTGTGCAAATCTGTGATTGAAAATCCAAGCTTTTTTATTTAAAAAGAAAAAAAAAAAAGGATTAATTTCACCCAAAACATGAGTCTTTTATTTTAAAAACACACAAATATAATAATATAAACATTTCCTGTTCTCTCATTCATCTAGCACACATGTTTGGTTGCCACCTAGGGTGCTCTGATTTTCTCCCCCCATTCCCCCTCCCTCCCCCCCGCGCCTTCCTTCTCCCTTTTGCCTCTCTCCATTTACTCCCCTCTCTCTGTTGTTGAGGATTCTCTACGAGTGTAGTCTTACAATCCTTAAGAGCGAAATTACGTACTGGCTAAGCTGGCGAGCTCGTGAGATTGGGCCTGTATCTTTTGAAGTAACACGTCAGAACCAGTTGTTGTTTACTAAAGCCACAACAGTCTTCATTTGTCGTATACGTGTTCTGAACTCTAATTTTGAGTAGCTGACATGATCAGTATCATTAATATGGATCAAGGCGTGCTCTTTTTGCCAGCCTGTTGATAGTAATTGTTTCGTTCTAGATAGCAATGAGAGTTGGTTGTTTCTTGCCTCTGTTCTTTGCAGAAGCTTTAGGAGAGCGAAGAGAAAGCTGATTTTTGAAAACACATCGTGATGTTGCGAACTTAATTATCCAGATCTGCAGATCACATCCAGCATTCAACGATAGGGAATGTTTTCTTGTGTTTCTTTTTTTCTACCTTTTCTTTTTTTTTTTCTTTCTTTCTGTTTTTCTTTTTTTCTCATTGTCCTCGTGAATTCTATGCATCAACAAAACGATTGTTATGAATGGATAAATGGGTGATGAAGTACATAATAAATATGGTGAATGAATGTTTAGGCAAGAGTGTCAATGAGTGAATGAATAAGTGAGTGAGTGAGTGGATGAGTAAGAGAGTGAGTGAGTGAATGAGTACATGAATGAGTGAGTGATTGAGTGAGGGTGAGTGAGTGAGTGAGTGAGTGAGTGGATGAGTTGAAGAGTGTCAATGAGTGAATGAATAAGTGAGTGAGTGAGTGAGTGGATGAGTAAGAGAGTGAGTGAGTGAGTGAGTGAGTGAATGAGTTACTGAGTGACCAACTGAATGAATAAGTGGTTGCACGAGTGAATAAGCGGATGAGTAAGTGAATAGGTGAGGGAGTAATTGAATCGGTAAACGGTTGATGAATGAATTAGTCTGGAGCGTTCATTTTCCAATTACCAAAGAATTTGGGCAGCCTGACTAAGTATTCCAGCCTAAGGGAAGCGTAGACATTTCCATTTTAAACCCACTTTTCATTCACTTGTCAAGCTGCTACGTTTTCCCCGAAACTTATGACAAGTTTCCAATTCCATTATTTCCTGCAGAAGAGGTGAACTGAGTTCCTACAGATTAAAGATTAGCTGGCAGCCTTCAGAAAGAAATCGGTTTCTAGTGCAGAAACCATGCACAAGGTGCCCGATGCCACTGGCCCGTTTTCTTTCTTTTATCTAGTCTATGTCTTTCTCTCTTTCAGTTTTGCCTCTTCCGGAATGGCTTTATCAATCCCAGTGTTTCACTTTTTCTTTTCTGGTTATCTTCTACTTAGTTAATTTTCTTTTCTTTTTTTTTTTTTTTTTGTCTTTCTTACGATCCATTATCTGCCTGTCCTTCGATCCGCCCGTACCTCCCTCTCTTTGTCCGTCCGTCAACCCATTATCCATGCGTAAGCTCATCCATTCATGTCCATCCATCATCCAACTGCCCTTCCATCCATTTATCCGTCTATCCACCCGTCCATCTACCGACCCACCCACCCACTCATCAATCCATCCATCCAACCGTCCGTCCGTCGGTCAACCCATTATCAATGCCTCCACCCATCCATCAAACTACCCATTCTTCATCCATCCACCAACTCATCCATCCATCCATCCATCCATCCATCCATCCATCATCAATCCATCTGTTTACCAGAATTGCAGATAAAGACGACAATGAGATAAACAAATAGGACAAGTCGAAGTCAGCTTTTGCCTTTCCCACTCCTCACTCCCCCCTCCCTCCTACTCGGATCTGGATGTGGCAGGCATGTGTTTGCTTTTTTTTTTATGTTTGGTGAGATAGATTCCTCTAAAATCCCAAACAGGCATTTCCTTCCGGCATAATGACGAGCGAGCCTGCAGTGATACTAAACAATGGAGAAACGCATGCACGTCCTCGCTACACAAACATGCCAACATAAACTAAACACAGAAACGTCGCCTAACGAAGTGCAGTCCAGTACTTAATTCGATACATGCAGTATATCTCAGCTATGGTTTCTTTGTTCCAACGGATGGGCACTGTCAGCTCCTTCCACCCATTCATTCATCCTTTTATTCAACTCATCCTTCTACGTAGCCATCTATCTGTTCCTTATTCATTCAATCATCCACCCTCCCTTCTCATTTATCCATCCTTCCATTTATTCATCCATTTATCAATCCATCCATCCATCCTTCCGTCTATCCATCGATCCATCCATCTATCCATCAACCCACCCACCCACCCATACCATCCATCCATCCATCTTTTTTTCTGTTTACCAGATTAGTTAGATAAAGACAATCCGTTCGTCCTATCATTAATCCGTCCCCCCTTCTCTCCATCTATCCATCCCATCCATCCATTATGTTTAGCACAAAATCCGGTATAAACACTACAGTACTTATGTAACTTACCGTTTATATGCAGTGACATCGCTCAAGAATGTGTATGTGGGAGAGGGGAGGGATCTTTCGTAGTAGAACAATAAGGACGATAAGCTTAAAAGAGCTGAAGGAAAACATCGTCTGTGTTCGATAATGGCAATAGGCAATAGGTTTTTCAAAGACTGTCTGACTAAAATAATGCTCGGACGACAAAGGAGAACAGAAATGCTTGGCAATTTAAAATTCGTTTTGTTTTTAAAAATCATTCCTGTGAGTATAATGCATCCTGTTTAAGCGTAGTCTTTATTACTTTAGCGGAGTTTTGAAGTGCCATTACTTTTCTTTGAGTGTTGACGAAAAGCAAATATTTATCAAAGATGGAAGAAGACATTTGATGTTGTTTACTTAGACTAGTCTGCATACGAATGACTGACATTGAGGAGTAAACACTTCATTCGACTTGAAGGTTGTTATGTGGCAAGAAAATACTGTTTAATTTCTAATTTGCCAATGCTTGCACGGAAATCAAAATTCAGAACACAAGCTTTCTATTTCCTGTCATTCACTCTCCATTTTCAACATGCATTCTTAAAATTTACAGATTTCTCCATACATGACTTAATTCAACCTCCATCAGAATCTTCAATCTTCCGTTAAATGGCGTATAAATACATACATAACTAACAGCTCTTTAAGTTTCAAGATTAAATTTAAAAAAGAAAATACAGCCGACTAGAGAAAGCATTGGTGTAATTGCCATTTCTGTTTATTTGAGATGTGCTCCACTTCTCACTGGATCCATTCAGCGGAATTTAAGTCGTTGCTGTGAAATGCAAAAAAGGGAACCGAGGGAGGAGTAAGAAAACACATAGACAGGGAGTAGTGAAAGGGACAAAGGAAGGAAGATGGAGGAGAAGATAGGTATTCGTACCATCTGCATCCGTCACATGTAGTACTTTTGCCACTTTAGTCTGAAAATACTTTCAAGTATTATGTGTAGTCATTTTGCAAAAATATATTCTCATGCAGATCTAGCGAATCGAACCATTTAACTGAGTAATTTAAAAAAATCAGAACGGAAAAAATAAGAGTGTTTTCCTGTAGCAGATGCAAAAGATCTTAAATTATTCGCTAAAACGGCATAGATAATGTACACCAGAGATGAGTTTCGTCAATTAGGAACTTCCACGTATGTTTTTGTGCACAAACTGAGATAAACCGACTGAAAAATCTCGTTGTCTATTCTCAAAAATATATCTTTTATTGCACGCCAAACAGCTGGATACTGTTCTCAGGAAAGTAAGGGACTCGTAAAGAACGAAACGGCAGTATGTGTTGCATTTTTGTCATTTTCAGAAAACCCAAGTATTAAGCGTTAAGAAATAAACACCGCCTTCAATCTCTAAAGAGGCCAAGAAATTGTTTTCGTCATAAAGCAGAAGCCTGATCATTATCCGAAAGGTTTAAGGCATTTTTAGCTCGCGCTTGATCTGCAACGCACATACAATTGAGGACCAAGTGGTAATTCTGCCTTTACGCCTTGAATTTTGAATGAGCATTTTATCTTTCTCATCTTCCAAAACAACCAATGCGGACGACTGGCTGCTCGATCAACCACAGATTGTGAGAATATCCAGGTACAAGACGAAGATACTTAAATTTGTATTTCACTTTCAGATAGGAAGTATTTTGAATTTTCCAAGATCATAGCATTTCAGGGGAATTAACTTGTTTTCTTAATGAAGGACAGAAATGTGCAGTTCAATGGGGTTTCATATAATTATGATTTATATCCGATATACCATGAATCCATCTAGATGCCCTAAGTCTATGGAAAACGATTTTCCTTCAGGATAAAGACATCATCGTAACAATGGATCACAGCGCCTCTGCAAAGCCTTTAATCTGAAGGATGGAGATACCATCTGATATAAGATTCCCAAAGAAATCTGTGTTTGAATTCGGTCCCATGGCTAATCAGAAACTATCAAACCCTACACCGTTATATTAAATTGCATTTGTGATGTACTCGTTAAAATTATCATTAAGTTGATAGAAAATTCAGTTATACCAATCTCAGCACTTTTCACGGCTTTCTCGGACTGTATCATAATCTGTACTAGTGTCAAGTGGTACAGTATGTTAAATTTCCTTCCTAGATAAGCTGGCTTAGAATAGATAGCCCGAATGTATGTTAATGTTTTCTTCCATCTTTAAAGAGTAAGCAAGAAATTAGCAGTGGCCCTTTACAGTTTTTCCTTTAACAATTCAAAACTCTACAAAGAATACACAAACAAACAAACAAAACAGGAAGCTGTTCTGCTCTTAGTTGTCAACATAAAATTATATTTGTTTCGTTAGCAGTCTTAAACTACAGGTTTGAATTTCTGACGCTTGGTCGGCTACAGTTTTCAGTTATTTTAATTTTTGACTCTAGATGCCTTTCCTGTCTATACCTTGCGTGCAACTTTCAAGAGCTGCTCCTTTAAACATTTAGAGGGTTTTTCGTGTATAAGTGTTTTAAATAAAAATATCACGAACTGTTATTTTCTTTCCTTTTTTTTTTTTTTCGTTATCTAACCATAATCATTTCACCTATCTTAAATGATTACTGTATAATTTGCGTAAAGTTTCGTTCCCAATACAATGGGCCAGCGTAGATTTCAGAGATGAATAAAAAAAAAACCTGTCACAGTTTACAGAAATTATTTTCAGATAGTGTATTCAATGTTGCCTAATTATCTTAAAGACTACATTAACTTGGTGGCCTAGTGAATTGGGTCATAGCTGACCGATGAAAGCGGGAATACTATGGACAAAACAAAGAAAGATCAGGAGAAGCGGCGAAAAAAAATCAGATGAAGATGAAATAGAAGAAATAATAGTAGAGAAACAAGGAGAGGAAGTGAAAAAGGAAGGAAAAAAGAAGAAAGTGAAAAGAAGAGGAAGAAGAAGAGACTGAGGAAGAAGGAAAGGAGGAGGGGGGGGGGGGGGAGGGCGAGGGTGTGGGAAATGAACACTCTAAGCCGTTACTTTCTTCCTACCGACTCCCTTTTTTTCTCTCTTGTCTCATCTGATCTGATTTCCATCCACCTCCTCCTCCTCCTCCTCCTCCTCATACACTCAGCATCTCTTGTCTATCCTCTTAACCCACCCAGAGTCTTCAGGCCAGTTGGGAATTTCAATACTCAGCGTCCTGGTTTGCCCTGTTCAGCATCAGGCTGACGTTCTCTAACCAAATCCAACTCTACAGGCTCCAGACAAATTCACCCACAATGGTGTTGATGACTCTCGCCTTCCGGCATCCGGCTATCAACAGCCATTGAACCAATTCATTGTGAATGCAACACCGCTGGATTTGCATTGCGCACCGGGCACTGTTGGAAACATTTGCAGTAAATACTGTCACGTTTGCCATTTCAGCACTCATTACTGGTTTATGTGCTACTTTAACTGTTTGGAGCCAAATAGCTGCAATTCAATTTTATTACGCATTGTTTGGGAGGTCATAGCAAACACAAGATTAAAGACATAAACAAACACAACGAATATCAGGAAAAACAGCAATTTCAGTTTTAATTCCTAGAATTACTCTACTGATTTAAAAAAAGAGAGGAGATGTGAGGGGGAAAACTGATCACTAGCACAACAACAAAGTCCCGAAATAGTTCTCACTAGCACGTGACATCAATTTAAGACTAATCAGATTTAAATCGATACTTCTATATGCTTTGAAACCTGGACAAATAGTGAGTCCAGAATGTGTCAAACCCTTGTCTAACTTAGTGTTGCTCTAATAAAAAAAAAAAGAAGAGGCCGAAAACAACAACCCCAAAAACTCCAGATTGAGAAACTGTGGGAAATTATCAATGAGATATCTTGTGAGGAAGAAATTGGCAGGAGGAGATGGCGTTGGATATGAGATAGACAGAGGAGCCAGAGATAGTAACACCATCAAACAGGTCCTTGAATGAGAGGCCACAACGAGAGAGGCCATGACGGAGGGGAGGGAGGGGAGGTGCAGGACTATATATCTCCTAGAAGAGATCTTTGATCAGTAATGGCCGGACGAATGGTTACTTTGTCATAAAACGATAAAATAGTCTCTTCAACTTCAAGATCTGGCTGAGCCGAGTTTTTTGGCTCATGGTCTATATCCCGAAATGGATGACATGGCGGTCGAAATGAATGGACCATGGCTTGCATCACATTTCGAGCTGCTGTTCAGTGATAAAAGGTTAAACTCATCTTCATTCCTAGCTCCAAAAATCTGCAGTGAACGTCATGTTTAAAAAAAAAAAAAAAAAAAACTATATTGTAAAGCGGTTCAACGAATGAAACAGATGCACCACAGAAATAATAATGTTCTTCGAGTATTTACAAAGCTTTTCAGATTGTATTGGTCTGGTTGTGGGACAAGTTCGTTGTAAAGAAAATATCACGAACAAATGAATATAAAGTGAACCAGACAAGATTGATATTGATTCCTGCATTTCTCTGCCATATTGTAGCAAAATTAAGCAGCTAAAGAACGAAAAGATGTATGGCAGATATGATAATTTAATAACAATTCGATTGGAGTCCTATGTTTTCTTATGGGATTATTTTGTAAACATATCCCTTGAATTGGCAATGTGGATTTGGGCGGAGGTCAGACTTAGAGGAGACAAGGGCGCCTGCACATTTCGTGAGCTGACATCTTTAATACAAAGTAAGAACAGAGTGGCCTCACCCATGCTCACTCACAAATAACTCCTGGAAAAATCATAGTGTGATAGGCTTGAAATCTACTTCTAGCTAAAGAAAGAGAAGAAACACAAATTCTGTGTATACGTGTGTGAAAAAAAATCATTATTGCACTCTTTTCAAACCCTTTTGTGTGTTTGTTTATTTGTTTCATTTTTATTTTTTATTTGTATTTGTTTATTTGTCAAAGGTTTAATCCCCACTGGTTGTTTATCCCCTTCTCCTTTATTCCATTTTATTCATTTAATCTTTCTCTCATCCCTTTTCACCGCAACTTTATTTCTATCTCTCCTTTATCACTTCCTTCCTCCCCTCTGTTTTTTTCCTTATCATTTTCTAGTCTTATTTCTTCTTGTCTTATTGGTTCTTTCGTTCATTATTCTCCTTTGCTCAGTTTTTGTTCTCTTTCTTTTTTTTTCAAGAATATAATGTTCGGGTTACATCCCCCTTTTCTCCCACGCTCTCTTTTTCTTTCATTCCCCTGTCTTCCACTCCCTTGTGCCATATCTACTTTATGTCTCTATTCTCGACCCGCCCCCACCATTTCTCCTCTCTTCCCTACTAGGTGACTATCAAACCATCCAAGATTGGTGGGTGGAGAATAGGAGGGGAACCCCCGCAGGGGCCCAAGGACATAATTATAAGTAGGGTCTTTGCTCCCATCTACAGGCGGTGGGATGTCTCCCACAGAATGCCATCCTCGACGTTCCACGTGTGACATCTCCTCTCTCTCTCTCTCCTTGCCCCCATCTTCTGTCCCGCTCTCTTTCCTCTCTTCTTCTTGACGTGTAAACGCATCTTACCGTGTTTGGCACAATATGGCTGTGATCATGCTGATGTGCCGTTAAACCCCAACACAAACAAACAAAACAATAGGAGAGAAAGTGCAGTATCACAAACCAATCACTAAGATCATGAATTATTTAAATAATCCTTACTGCACTGAAATGACATAACCATCAAAATACACCCAACAATACACTGAAATTACAATTGCCTGGTCAAGAGTCAAAACAGCCAAAAAGTAGCAGGAATTGGACAGTATGTCAAAACAACAGTGGAGCCGCTCTATCTACAAGTTCTTGTCTGGCTGTCCGGTTTCATTCGCTCTGTTATCGGACAGAGAATCCAGCAAAAACATACATGTCAGTTCATGCTACCCGTAAGCCCAGCCGATGTGAAGAGAGCTTGTCAAACCTATGTCTCTCTGTTCATGGAGATAGGGTGGGTGGTATATTCCAGTGTAAATGAGTAATTTCCCTTTTTTCTTTCTGGGTTTTAGTATGTGTGGTTCTGTTTTTGTCTCTTATTCTCTCTCTCCTTCTCTCTGCCTAATTACTTCTCCATTTCTTTCTATCTGTTTTTTTTGGTCCTATTTCGTTCATTCTTTCACTGTTTGTCACTTTCTATCCTTCATTTTCTTTCTCTTATAATTTATCATTTGTTTATCTTTCGTTCTATTCTCTTCACCAGATTTCTCTCTGTTAGTCTCTTTGTTTCTCCTTTTCTCTCCATCCAGTCTTCCCATCCTCTAAACTTCAGTTTCTCCCGTTTGAGTTTCTTCTCTTCATTTCCCTGTTCCTTTATTTAGTATGCCCTTGTCTTGTTCTATTTCTACACCATCTAGAATTCAAGATACATAACTGATATTTTCCCCCGTGAGGAAAAAGTGTACTTGTCTTTTGTGGTTTATCACTGTACTCGGTGCTTTAGTTTATATTTTCTGTACATGGTCTGTGTATGTGCATATATATGTATGTATGTGTATCTGAGGGCGTAGGATGGGGTGTTGAAGAGGGAAGGGATATAATATGGAACTTGTTCTTCTATTTGCTGGAAAAGTTCCTAGACTTTAAATTAAGACAGCGCACTTCGTATTCAT
Source organism: Peronia peronii (assembly GCA_039654565.1). Taxonomy (NCBI): domain Eukaryota; kingdom Metazoa; phylum Mollusca; class Gastropoda; order Systellommatophora; family Onchidiidae; genus Peronia; species Peronia peronii. Next base: position 2,921 of record JBCEWB010079149.1, on the reverse strand, counting down.
CCACCTTATCCAACTCATCTCATTTCGTCCTTCCAGGATACCCACAATACAAAGAATACAAAATGGAGCATCGCCTTCTCCTCCTCCCCACCCCTGCCCATGTTACAAGTCTCACCCTGTGACCCTTAATACCTCAGCTTGTCCACTTCACTGTTGAATCTGGAGATACTATCAGTAAAAACAAAAAAAAAAGAAATCCTCTGTATCCGTAGACGCCCAATTGTATAAATAAAACACCAAGTGATTTGAAATGAAACCAGCAGGGCCATTTACTATTTGACAGTGGTCATTAACTTGTATATAAAAACCAACACTAACCAATCGCCGCTGTCTCTTTCTCTCTCCCTTTCTCCCATTATACCCACACCTACGCCCCCCCCTTTTTTTTTGTCTTTTATCTTTTTAAGCGATACCTTTCCTGGAAATGTCTTGACAGAAAGTGCGTCCTACAAAATATTTAACAACAATACAAAATTACATATGGCAACAACAATGGCAACAACCACTACAACAACACCAACATCAACAACAACAACAATGTCAAAGACAGCAACAATACCAATAACAATAGCAATAACAAAATTAGTTTGTATTACTTGCTACATCTTGCTCATCAAGTACTACATCTATTTTGGGAACCTCTGGTCTAGTTTATTTAGGGAACATCTGACCGGTTGATAAAAAATCCCTTAGTCCTCCATTCCCCTTCTCTGGCTCAGTTATTGTTTTGCCCCCACTGTGCGCAAAATGAAGTTTCCGTAAACCAACGTCAAGTGATTTCCGCCCCGACCCAAACAGTTTTCTGTCCTTCAGCAACCCATTTCTTTTGAATATATCCAAAATGGGGTACTGACCCCACGCTGTTACAGTGCTTAGGGTACAGGTAAAGAAGGTCATCAAGTTGATCAAATTTAACTCTCCCAGCCCAAATACATGGGTAAATGAGTGATATGAAACACAAAAAGTTTTGGGAACCCACGTGCTGTTTCCATTAAAGGATGGTCCCAATCTTTACAAAAGACATCAGGATATTGATATTACCTCCTGTAGCGTAAAGGTCAAGATAGTGTATATTTATTTTTTATTCCGACAGCATCTATTCTTTCAATTTACACCGATAATATCACAGCTCGTGTAACGTATGTAAAGGCTTGAGACACGGTAGGCATAACAGCAATAACAATACCGCTCACACACACAATAAGCAAAAACAATCTAAAATCACAGTGTTATCAAGACGATGGCAGTACAGCTAAAGCAGAAACTCCCGAGGGCGATGGTATATTGATTATGCTGCTACAAATGGAAGATCGACAGATCGGAGAAAAATCTTTTCTGAAGATTGATACATTTCGGGAGTAAGGATCATGGAAGATGTCCCTGTCCTTTTTCAACGGACTTAGACAATAATGCTGAAACACCACCAGGAAGAATTCGTTAAACTTCGTGTTTCTACTGATTGCTCAAGTCAAATTTAAGAATAAATATTTATGTTATATTCCAAACATCTCTTTCATTTTGATTCTTGCATAAGAGCTGAAAGGACAAATCGGTGTTCTTTCGTTCCATTATATGTAGAAAAAGATGAGTAAGTAAATAAATGCTTAACCCAGACTGATATAATTACTTCAGTGATACCATTCATCAACATTAAGATATCATGCCGTACGGCTTTGTTTATCATGTCCTCTAACCTGGGCTCTTAGGTTTAAGTCATTAATAACATTATGTGACAAAGGATATGACATAAGACTCCGACAGGACAACGGAACAGAGGGCAGGCCAGGGTAAGCGGATAGCAAGTCGGCCGTACAAGAGAGAGAGAGTGAGAGAGAGAGAAAGAGGGAGAGAGAGAAAGAAGAAAGAGGGAGAGAGAGAAAGAAAAGAGAGAGAGAGAGGGTGAGGGGGTGAGGGGACAAAGATTTGCCAATAGGCGATGGAAGACATTATAGTCGTTTCATGTTGCAATAGACATTGGTTCAACGAAGACAAACAAGGAAACAAAGAAACAAACAAACAAACAACAACAACAACAACAATAACAACAACAACAAAACTTAACAAAATATTTAAGAGTGACAATTGAAAAAACATTTTATCGAATCCTTGAAGTTATCATTTCAATGACATCTTAACTTTGTTTTTGGAATAACGACATTGGTATCGGTGGCGAGGCATAACTTTAAAAGAAAAACACACTAAACAGTGTTGTCAAACGGCTCTTTCTTCTAAAAGCTCGTCTAGTGCAGTAGAGTGAATCATTTTACATCTCTGACATTTCGACACACGGGAAAAAAAAACTGACACCGCTTTAAGTAGTCGATGACACCTCAGGAGTACGGTTTTAACAAATAAAAGTGGGATAATAAGAAACTGAATTAAACTGGGGGCGTTGAGGTTTGCCCTGTGGTTCGCTCACTCGAATCGACAGATCTTAATTTTAAAACAATTCTGCACTAGCTTTCTATGGTATGACATTTCGGTAGCATTGATCATTCGTTGATGCGTTTGTAGAGTGTCGTAAATGTTCTCATGTCTTTAGACAGACATTATATAAGTGAAAACATCACTGATACCAAGACTGGAGAGACAATAGGATATATTATTTTTTTTTGATGTGAAATAATAATAATAATAATAATAATAATAATAATAATAATAATAATGATAATAATGATAAAAATAATAATAATAATGATGATAATAATAATAATAATGATAATAATAATAATGATAATAATAATGATAATAATAATAACAATAATAATGATAATAATAATAATGATAATAATGATAACAATAATAATAATAATGATAATAATAATAATAATGATAATAATAATGATAATAATAATTTTACGAAAAATGTCTTAAACTTTAGACGACTGTCCACCGGCAACTAACTAAATACATCAAAAAAG
>JBCEWB010079138.1:0-12923 GCA_039654565.1 Peronia peronii | reverse complement strand
GCTGTCCGGGCAAAATTTCCAAATTCCAAATTTCTACCCACAAAATTTCTCAGCAAAAAAATTGGCAACTTCTAAAAGCCGAGATAAATCTGCTTTCTTAGGATTGAAAGACTTAAGAAAAACAAATCCCCTCGGTATCGACATCAGGAAAAAGTAGTGAAGTAAACCTACAGGTCGGCCAGAATCGTCCTATTGACCCAGATTCTCAGATACGTACACAGTGACATCTTTTCCGAGCTCCTCTAAAGGTCAAGCGAGTTAACTCTTACCACACAGCCATGCAGCCATGCAGCCACTTGAGGAGCCGAGGAAGATGAAGAGTCCTCACTTAGGCAACATGCTAGAGCATAGAACAGTCACTTGCAATATGCGTGCTTTGTGTGTGGTCTCTATATGCCATTGTTGAATAGCCGTCTAACGAAAACAAACGAGGAAATAAAACAAAAAAAAAACACACAATTTTTTATCATTGTGCTTGCAACTGAGAAGTGGATATACGGATAGTATTTATTGAACTTTTTATTTTCTTTCTCTTTTTTTTTTTTATGTTATGCTCCCTCCATATTTAGAAGGCTAGCCTTGTTCTGCCCATTTCCACCATTATCCAACAAGTGCGTCCAAGGTCTAGTTGCATCGAAACCAAAAACAACTACTTTCTAGAAAACTTGAGATCTGATCACTTAGTTTCGTTTGTATAGATATGCAATGAACTAAACAATGCAAATCATATTTGAAGAGTGGTTTTCCAAAATACATTAATCGATTTCTCAACTTTTAGAGTGAATTTGTCTCTTTGGCTAAGTGGAAGCTCAACAACTTGACCTTGATAATTTGCAGGGGTATAATGTGGTCTTCAAGAAGCAAAACAACATACTAAGTGGTAAAAGTAGCATATTAGGCATTAAATGGGAAGTTTTCGCCAATTTCTGAAAAATGAAAATTACTGCGTTTTGGAAACCCACTCTTTGTATGGCTCAGTGCATTTTGTTAAGATCCCCATGAAATGTTACAATAACGTAAATAAAAACCTGGTCTGTTGATTTATAACTGTCTAACTCCTTACTAGTTAGTTACAGCATTGAGTGGATCTCATGCGTCATATTATGAGCTCGTAAGAGAGACCTAGAAAGCCGCAGACCTTCAGTTCTCAGACCATAACTTGTTATAGAGCTGTTTTCATGTCCCTTTGGACATCCCGAAACATTTATAGGGCTTCAGTAACCGGTTGCAGACCAAAGTCCACGCACTGTAAAAACGCCCATAATGAAACGATGACGCGTTTCGAGCGAGCCCAAAAAGTGGTGGCACAGAATCCGGACAAATTAAACCTGTCCCAGCTCTAGCTAGATGAAAGAACACACGCGGTGCATTTTGTGAAGCCTGGTAATCCCTGGGATCACCTCAGCTATTGAGGTGTATAATGCAATTTCGCTTAAAAATTTAACCTGGGCAGAGATGAATCAATATTCTGTGATTTCAATCTACAGATGGTACTTCATGGTGGCACGTAACGCATGCATGTTCTGTATTCTTTTGTGTGTGTGTGTATGTGTGTGTGTGTTTTTATTATTATTGTTTTGCTTGCCCATCGGGGAGTACCATATAATGTTAAACGTTCTCAAACACGAAACCAAGGGAAGAATTGAGCAATTGTGACTGGTATCTCATGCTAATCACTGTCCTTCATTCCCATTGTACGCGGATGGATTACATGTCAGACGCCCGTAACATCGCAAACGCTTAGAATACAAGTCAACATTCTGTCCTGTGATGTTTGCTGTAAAATCCACTCTACTGCCCACACCTAGACAGTTACATTACGAACGTCTAAGCCGTCATCCATGCCTATTGCAACAATTAACAACCATGGCAATATAGCCTTGCACATGCCAACATGCAATTTTCTTAAAGAACGATCCGACAACACAGGATCTCGATGGCTGCCTGAATGTGTGGCTTTCCAGAAGCAACGAGTATCACTTAATTTAATTCAGGAGATCGAACAAATTGAATTGACAGTGATCTTGGCAGTGAGAACGTTATCTTTCCATGAAAGACTTACATCAAATTAATACAAAACCTTCAGTTGGGAAACATCTCACACAAATCAACCAGCTTTGTACTTGACCGGAAAAGGGATCAAGTTAATATTTTGTCCTAGGAGTCAGTGGAGGAAACAGCTGAGATAACCACCACGTCAGGAGGTTGAAAAGCTTACCAAAACCGTAACCGTATTGGAGGTAAAGAACGATAACCCGTTGTGGTAGGCTACAGATTGGCACACAGCTTGAAACAGCTTGCACAGTTACAGTCAGAGTTATCTCAGCTGGAGCAAATCGGATACCTCGATGGCACAGAACTGCACAGATGCAATTCACATGTGACGTGCCGTGAATAATCCAAGTGTTACTAGATCTACAGTGTATATAAAAAGTGTGGAACCAATCACAGGAAAGCATTGTCTGTGTTTCAGGAATAAAAAATGTACACTCAACGAAGGGATGAACATCGTTTTCCTTGATGATTTCATTGAGAAGAACAATCTCTATTTGCGCTTTCGTTCAATATAAACGCCATCTTCTTTTCCTGCAACACATGAACTTTTTCTCAGCATATTTGATAACACAGTTTTGAACACCCTTTCCCTCTCTTGTGCACAATTTATTCAACACCGAGTGCCTAAGCGGTGTGCACTCGTAACTTTCAAGGTGCATTGCTTAAACTCGTGTTGGCCACAATATGTTTTTACTTCAAATGCATTGCCGTTCTTGAAGTTAACAGGTATTTTCCCTCAGATAATCGAAATGTACAGAAAATCCCCAGGAAGTCGGTGGACGAAGTAAACCATATGGTGTATAATCCAAGTGCACAGATTATAAACCGTACTGAGATTGTGAGTGGAACAAATCTTCATAGAGCCAGACAGAGTACGGTATGTATGATAGTCTTTGTTCATCCAACCACGGTAACCAGCAGTTAAAAAAAAGTGCACGTATTTAACTTGACTATAAGTTTTAGCCTGTACATTGTGGTCAAGACTTGAATTGAACCCACGAGGCCCTGCCAACATGAACCGTTTGTACGGGGTATGTGCAGTGTGTATATTATTAGTTCTTTCCCCCTCCCTCCTCTCCCCTTTTCCCTTAGCTTTCAACTGCCATTAGAGAGCCCCATTAACCTTACTGTACGAAACAAAGACCAGCCGTTGATAATTTGAAAGGAACAACAACATAATTTATACGAGACAAAGTATGACCGTTGATAATTCGATTACAAGCAGTCATTAATTATCAAAGGATGTCATGATAGGCGTGAAAATGGAGACGTCTCCTATTAGCCAGTAGATCTACGTATATATCAAAAGTTGTGAATTGCAAAAATTTATCTTAATTTGTTTTGTTCTTTCTTTCTTCATTTTGAGGCCACCGCACAAGGTCATAGAATACGTATAAGACATATCGGTATATTAGATACACTAACATCAGGGCAGGGAAAGATGCACATTAATAATTGTCAACCTGGCGTTTTTAATCAACGCACCAAATTTTGCGGGAAAGAAAATAAGGTGTTATATATACATATTATATATATTATATTTACACATGTACGTTACAAATTTTGACTTAAATTGTGACGACAATAATAAATAATACTTCGTTCCCTATACTGGCCCAAAGGAGGATTTCTAACAATGTTGTTTTTGTTAAATTTGCCTTTGAAATAAATATCTGGTTTTGAAACATGGCCGATTTCACCATGTGTATCTCCAACCATGAGCTGCTATTAAAGTTGGTAACTGATGATTTGAATGATGACCTTAGGAAGACGTATGAAGTTTCCAGTCATGCAGCTACCTTGGTAGAAGTTCAATGGGAGATCATTGTGCTCAGTCCTATTACTTCCCTTTACCAGACACAAGAGGGACTGGACAAACAGTGTAAAGAGGAAAAAAAATCACTTCTGCGATTTTTACTTGAGATATACACCATGAAAAATTCAAAAAAAATTATGATGTAAAGAGAACGTTTTCTTCTTATTGTTATAATTTTATGCATTTTTTTGGCGATTACTCTTTCGAATGGCAAGGTGTAAAGGGATTTTTTCCTCTTTACAATGTTTCCTATAGCCCTCTTTGGCTGGGAAAGGGAAGTAATTCGGCTAGTCAAAATGATCTCCCTTAACACGAGTCCTTCTTTTGGGAGGGGCAGATAATCTAACGATCTCCCATTCAGAGAGAGAGAGAGAGAGAGAGGAGAGAGTGGAGAGAGGGAGAGGAAGGGGGAGGAGAAGTAACTCTAAAAGAAAAGAAAAAGCAAAAAAAGATTGCAAATGAAAACAAAACGACCCAAAAGAAAATTAATGCAAAGGAAAATAAACCAAACCAATAATGAATTACTTTATCCTTTAAGTGAAATCACCACATGAGCAAAAGGCGAGGTCGGCAATTCTCTTTCGTATTGTTTGTCAATGAATGAAAGATCAGTGTGATCTTCCGGTGCGATAGCGCCTGTCTTCTCCCCTCATCAGGAAGTTCTTTCTTTCTTCGTACCTTTATCTTTCTTTCTTTCTTTCTCTCTTTCTTTCTTTCTTTCTTTAAGTTCACTAACTTCTCCTTGCCAGGCCAGCGACAAGTTCAGTCTTATACATTAATTGTACGTCATTTTCTCAAGTTTTGCGCTCCCAGTTTGATACTACTATTTTCATTCCAATTTAACATGTCAGTGATCGTTTATTTGTATGTTTGTTTGTTTGTTTCGGAAGAATGGGTGAACCCTCTTCTCTCTCTCTCTTTCCCTCTCATTCTCACTGTGTCTTTTCCTCTTTTTCGCTCCCCCCCCCCCAACCACACACCCCACCCCACACCCTCTCTCTGTCTCCCGCTCTTTCCCAATTTATATTTGCTATGTATTTATTGCAATTTATAATGTAATTTTTATGGTGTGCAAATGTTAACTAAAGAATTGCTGACTACACATTTTTGTGGTGTAGATACTTCCAGTTTTTATGGGAAATCCCGTTCTTTCATAACGTTATACTTTTCAGTTCTATTCTGGTTCTTCAAATCAGCACACAGCTCGGCGCTATCAATCACAATGCCACTTCAGAACTTTTCACTGATAAGAAACGCACACACATCTATATCACTCATCGGTCGATCGAAGTCATTCACACAGAGTTAATCGATTCAATAATCGTCACATTATGTTATCTAAGTTCAACACTGTAAGTTTGTACTTTTAATGGGTGCACGATAGACTGCTGGGACATTCCAAGGTTATCAAACGTAGAGTGAAGATATTACGTTGCAGTCATTGATAAGACAGTGAAGTAGAGTTACTGAGCCTGAACTTGGGCCCGCTTCAGCTAAATGTTCTTGTCTGATATCAGAGTAGACCTAAACGGTTAATATTGTATAGTGGTCTAGGCAGAATTAGATCTAAAATATTACCATGGCTTTAGTTATGAGTTGTGGAAAGGAATCGCGATTGATGGAGCAGATATAATTTTTATAGAGAGACCACAAAACAATACAAGACTAGATAAAAGGGCAACAGCAACTACACGGCAACAGAAGCGAAATACATCCACACACAGAGGCCCTCGCAAGTCAAGTTGAATTCGTCACTTGTGACAATAATTAAGTGGTTAATGTGGCCCTTCAAAAACACATTTTCTGGGCAAAAAGACCACAAGCGAAGAAACATTTACAACAATACCTCATAGTTTCAATTAATTTTACTGTTTACACATTTTGATTGATATTTTGGCGTTCACGCATTTTGCTTGGTATTCGGCACTAATTTTAATTTACTATCGATATCCTGTCCTCTCAACGAGACAATATCGTGTGCCACTTCCACTATATAATAGGGATGGGATCTCTCGGTATTCGATTTCTATACTTTTATCTTTCAATAGTTCTTTGTAATATGCTCGTCTGATATAACATACAGGATATTTCAATTGTACCCCCAGTGATATAACGTTCCATTTGTCAAGTTTTAAAGTAGAACTTCTTGTAACCCACATCCTTGAGCACACTGATATCATGTTCTCAGTATTTCTCTCTTCTTTGTTGAACTCTGAACTCATCCTCTACTTGTGCAAATCGTTGGGGTAACCAAATGATATTTTTGCCAAACCCTGTCTGGCAAATCGCGTTTCTGTAGATATGAAGTCTGTATTTAATTCGTGTTTGTCTTTCACTTGACTTTACAGTCGCACGAAATGCGAAATAAAAAGGACGAATACGTTTGAGGTTAGAGTTGACGAGTGGCAAAGGTCACAGAGTTCACCTCCAGTGCTGACAGTGCACAGCCTGTGGCCATGTGCATTTTATGGACCAGATCGAGTTATCTCATATCTCAGTGGACATACAGTGCACGCAGCAGTATCTCTCTCATGCAGGCTGTCTAGGTATAACACTTGCAGTTTTAGAATAAACATGAGAGTCATTGATTCAGTAAAGCTGGTGTTTAATAAACAAGCAAACAAACAACACAAAACTAAACAAAACCACAGAGAGGAATAAAAAAAAGAAGAAGAAGAAGAAAAAAGAGAATCATCTGAAAAGTTGCCTCACAGCCAAAGCTGATAGTGAATAAACAGTGAAAAACTGACACACTCATATATAGCTTGTGCTATTGATCGACGGATTTGCAAAAAACACTCACACACAAAAACAGTTTCATAGCCATAGGCAGGCACTCACGTACTTCTGTCACCAAAACTAATATAGAGCAAAATTGCAGTTAAAAACTTTCTTCTTCTTTATTCTTCTTAAATTAGCTCAAAAGCGTTAACCAGACTGTTTCTATCTGAAGATCCTTCATGAAATAGAGCAGCTTCACTCTAGCACCTTCTAAAATCTATAGAAGTGAACAGAGAATTTCTCAGATCCTAGTATTTTTACGCAAGCAGTTTGTATGCCAGAGATTGCACACTAGTACGGTTCAAATAGCCGTTCTTGAATTTCATTTTCTCTAAATATATGGCAAAGCATTTTGGGCACTTCAAAACAAATGACAAGATTTCTTTCTTTATTATTCATGAACTTGACGGCAGAAACTTTTCCAAATGCTCATGCTTCCAGAATAATTTGCCATTAAAAAAGAAGAGAAGAACATGTGTTTTAATGAACGAGAATACTATTTTTTTCCTCTTTCTACTGAATATTATTAAAATCATTCAAGGGCTGGCACCACAACATGTGTATCATGTTCATCAGTTTTAATGTTCCTGCATGTTAATGAGCTGTATCCTGGTATTTTTGTTTCATCTATTTTCATAAATATGGCTGTACTGTAGCTAAGTCAGCGTGTATGCCATGACTCTGGAGAGTTTTACTGTTATGCAGTTATAACAACAACAACAACAACAACAACAACAACAACAACAACAACAACAATAATAACAACAAAAGCAACAACAACAATAACAACGAAAAGATACATATGTAAACTTGATTATTCGGTGAACGAAGCTAATGTCCCCTTTTATCCCCCTTCTCTCTCCGCTCCCTCCCTTTTTCTTCAGTATTTAATCACAGCTTGTAATATGGGTCGAACATATAAAAAAACCATTAGGCTATTTCTCACTGTTTCTGCTTTTCTTATACCACTAGTGCACGTTTCATATCTATGAGTATTCATCGGATTGCACATCATAACAATATTTTCTTTGCGGAGACATTCATGTCAAGAAGGAACAAAACTTGGCGTGAGCCTTCTCTTGTGGCCTCATGGATAAATAGATCTGCATGAAGACGTTACCAATCAAAAATAATCGCACCATATATTTCGGAGCTCTCTATACAGCTAATATAATGGTCTTTGCCTGTCGTTCCAGGTGTATTTGTGGCCCATTAAATCTCTCCTGTTTAACACAGCGAGCTTTTCATGTTTGGCTTTATATATATATGGACATTTATGACTCATCCGATAGTGAAAATAAGACGAGTGGTGAATCCAAGCTGTGACCTCATCCCAAAGCGCCTCCAAACCAATGCAGAAACAAAGTAGCAGTGGAAAAGATTATCACTGTCAGGCCAGGTCGTTGATTATATATGTACTTCAAAAGGCTTTTTCCGAAATGCAGAGCAATCAAAGTCTTTGCACTTGCTCAAACACGCGTCTGGGTAATCTCTCTGGTCACTCTGAAGTTTGCAGCAGTTAGACAACGTTTTGAATGAACAGAATTCATTTGGTTGAAAGGCGAATAAACTGCGACCACTTAGCGAATGGCATGGTCTTTTTGTTAACACTTTATAAAGTTGTTAATGTAACTTCAAGCATGCAGTTATGTAGGGAGCATTCAGAGTAATCTAGACCAAAAAACGAGGAGTTTGTTTTCACGGTAGGAAAATGACTAACCAAGGTTCAGAACAAAAGTTTCGTTTTACTTATGAAAAGCCTTATAAAACAAAAAACAGCTTAACTGATCGAGAAACGTAAAGTTGTACATCTATTTTGCAGGAAATCAAGTGCAACACACACATCGACTGTGACTAAAACAACAACAGTACCAACAACATAAAAACTTTGGCAAACTATCTCTCTCCCTGTGATTTTTCAACCTATAGTACAGAAACATGCAACAAACACAGCTTTTATATATTGACAATTGAAGAGGATACGTTTGATAGTAGAATGTGGTGCTCAGAATAGTATGTCAACACACAAGTAGCAACAAACAAAGACAACATAAGAATAGTACAATGCCTAATGATATTAACAATGAAAGAAAAAAACGACAGCAATAACGCAAACAATAGTGCATGTATACAACCACATCATAATAATATATTATAAACAATGAAACTACACGACAATGTCACGTCCATAATTTTCATTTACTTGACAGCTATGCCACTAATCGGTGCAATATCTGTCATAATAGGAATACAGAGAAAATTTTAAGAAATTTAACTGGAAATATCTCAGTTGTATACAAGTGGGCTTGCGCTGCAAAAGAATTAAAAGATTCTCAGCATGGTTGCACAGCGCGCAATGAGGGAGTTTTCTGCAAAGTCGTCTCATTTTACAGGTGCTTTGCAGATGGAACTGATACGATGTGCAAAATGCACCATAAAAGAGAACACACACTCAAAACAAAATAAAACAAACTGTAACGATAGACGTGCACTATACTATAAACAACACCTGAGATATCAAAATACACAGTAAAAAATGCAACCCAATACTTCAACAAATGAATGCATTATGATCATCAAAATTACCTCTCAAAGCTGTTTACTGGAAGGCCGATTGCTTTGTAATGCGGATTGCTTCTTGATGAAAATTGATCTGCAATTGAAGATTCATGCACCAGTAAGTTTCGGACAGAAAGACGAGTGTTACACGGAATACAGCCGTTGCCGCAGCTTGGGCTTCTCCAGTTGTATTACAGCTGTATGAAAGTTCTGTATCACTTGTTTTGCTGGGCCTAGTCGCACGCCCTGGTTAGATCACACAGAACCGCTACAAACTACATCAGGACCAAGGTTCATACGTTCAAGATTCAGCCCAGATTCATTCAGAACGTACACTATAAGTATACCGCCGCTACTCTCTCTCAAACAAGTACGAGTACCTTTCATGCTTGATTACCTTTGTATTCTAGTTGAAGCAGACACTGGGCGATATCGATATTCATTCATGGACAGTATAGGAGGTAGGAGGTGGGAAGAGTTTAAGGAGCTTATACAGTATGTTGTTGTTGTTGTGTTGGGGTTTAAGGACACATCAGCACGATTACGGCTATATTGTATCAAACACGGTAAGATACGTTTACACGTCAAGAAGAAAAGAGGAAAGAGAGCGGACAGAAGACAAGAGCAAGGAAAGAGAGAGAGAGAGAGAGAGGAGGTGTCTCTCCTGGAATGTCCAGGATGGCACTCCATGGGAGACACCACACCGATGGCAGGCTTACACCACCTGCAGGTGGGTGCAGAGAACCTATTTATAAACCCCGGGCCCCCGCGGGGGATTATACAGTGTAAACCCCTTGGAAGGTTTCAGTCACCGTGTTAGGAAGGTGGACAGTTTCGATATTCATCCTCGGTCGATCACAGAGGAAAAAGGAGTACGGAGGTGGGCGGCTTCAATAGTATAGTTGGCTACAGGTGGTTGACCTACTTGATAATAAGACCAAAGCCCTACATCACAGGCTGGGAACCAGACAGAGAAGGGGTATAACCTAGACACCTATGACCCCAGAAGTTTTGCTATGTGTGCAGCCTTTTCATCCTAGCTCTTTCTTCTTCTTTTTTTTTTTTTCTTAAAGCCTTTCAACCCTAAGAATATAGGATAATCTCGGCTCTAAGTGGCTGTCTGTTTTTGCTGAGAAATTTGGAATTTGGAAATTTTGCCCGGAAAGCGGCACTCCGCCCACTCTTCATCGATTTTGAGCTGCCAAGGACTCTTTAACCCGCTTAACGTACACACGAAATATATTCATTCTTATCCGAGAAGGCTAGGCGTCGGGCTTCCGTGTCCAGAGGTAGCCAGGGAACTGTTGAGTCACTGAAAAAATGCAGATTTTCGATCTTCATGTCAATTCCTCCCATTCTCCCCCCCCCCCTACCTCATGGGAAGACTCACGAGTCGATCCCGGTCACAACCTCACCGACGTGAATTGTTTTCACCATGAAGCAGACGCCAAACCACATAGCTATGCCCCCCCTATTATTCCTAGAGTGAGATCATCTCGGCTTTAAATGGGTGCTCAGTCTGGTAAGAGGAAATTTTCTGGGCAGAATTTTGAAGTGGAAAATTTGGAAGGACAGCCTCTAATCCTCATCGGATTTTTAACGGCCAAGAGTATTTTAATACGCATAACGTAGCATGTGACCTCCAAAATAGATGTATTTCAATAGTTATTCTGGAAAACTCTGGTTCCCTCTGCAAGGAGCCAGGAGATCCTTCGGTCACTGAAGAAGTAGATTCTAATCTTTCCAGTTCCCCTGTAGAATTCGAACCCGCGATACTTTCATCAAAGCAGACACCTAACCTCTCGGCGGCGACCTCTAACCCATGGAGGTCCATACACTTAATTTATCTATACAAAACGTCTTTGTTTTGCTGTATAACCGTACGAAAAACTCCTTCAAGTGCAGACCACATTAAGCCTATCATTTCTGGGCTATGATAATGCCCAAATGTCATTGTTTTCAGTGCTTTTGATATCTTGAAAATAGAACAAAACAAAAACTGTTTATAGTGCACAATTATTGATGAATTTATGACGTCATGATTCTATTGAATCAATACACATATATGTACCTCTAATGGCGCATTTCTTTTTTTTTTATTGGCCAGATCTCTTTGTGTTTCATACGCCTTTCAATCCTAAGAAAGTAGGATTGTCTCAGCTCCAAGTGGCTGTCTTTCTTTTTTGCTGAGAATTTTTGTGGGCAGAAATTTGGAATTTGGAAATTTTGCCCGGACAGCGGCTCTCCATAAACTCCTCATCGATTTTGAGCTGCCGAGGGTTCTTTAACGTGCGTAACGTACACATGGGACCTCCTAAATATATTCGCCCTTATCCGAGAAGGCTAGACGTCGGGCTTCCTACCCAGAGGAAGCCAAGGGACAGTTGAGTGACTGAAAAAAAAATGCAGGTTTTCGATCTTCGTGTCCTCCCATTCCCCAGTGGAAGGACCCGTGAGTCGATCCCGGCCACAACCTCACCGACGTGAGTTGTTTTCATTGTGAATCAGATGCCAAACCACATAGCCACGGCGACCCCCCCCCCCCCCTCCTCCCCCCAGATCTCCTGCGAACAAATGCCACGAGATATAAGCTATATTTTGGAATATGTCTAAGTAATACCATTATCATAGAGCAAAGAAGGTAACTTGTTCCACTAAGGACCGTAAGCAGTTAAACTTTGTGAGAGGCCATGATACGAAGGACGTCTGATAATTTATGGTCCATTCATTGGCCATATCTACCTATCCGACTCGAGTGGGAGACCAGCACGGACAGGCTTGCGTCACAGTGTCCGTCCAACCAGGAGTGGCCAGGAGACACAGTGTCCGGCTAGGAGTGGCCAGAAGACAATGTTAACATGTTCAAGACCAGATAGATCAGGCCATTTCTAGCTCCCCCTTCCTGTGGCAAGTGAAGCGGTTTATTAATGAGCATTTCATTCATTATTCATTCATTCGTTCAGATCATTCATTCACTCATTCATTCACTCATTCATTCATTCATTCAGATAACATATTAATTTATTTACCTATTTATTATTTATATACCTTATTTTTTATTATTATTATTATTTATTTTTTTTATTTTGTACATACGTACATACGGATGACATCAAGGACTGGGCGAATCTATCTTTGGAGAAATGCACCAGAAGACTGGAGGATAGAGAGAGATGGCGAGTCATTTCACGTCAACCTCGAAAGAGATGACACAGAACAGACATACGTATTTAACGATTTACCTATTTATTCATTAATTTGTGGTCATAGCTATCGATTGACACGACACACGGTACATCTTCTATTTAATTGAATGTTTATTCAAGCTCTCTGATTAATGGAGACGCTTATTTTCATCTTTGATATCTACATGTATTTCAGACAGCGACATTAAGCTCGTTTGTCTGTTTCTTATGCAGAAAGCTGTTAAAAGTGACCTGCTGACAGGGACCTGGACTCTCCCGTTATCCCCAAATGTGGGTCATGTCCCTATTTACATGGATCGGTCGTCAAACGTAGGAATAGGCGACACTTTTACTTATAGCTTGGCCAGTGTCAATATTGAAAGAGTACAGAGTAAGCATAGAATTTTTATCAGGGTGTAGGGCATCTCTCTACTATGAGGCGGAGTTAATGGGGATAGATAGATAGATAGATAGATAGATAGATAGATAGATAGATAGATAGATAGATAGATAGATAGATAGATAGA